>JAUMHF010000023.1:20404651-20431406 GCA_032359275.1 Microctenopoma steveboyesi | reverse complement strand
CCTGGTTATTAACCCACTGTTACCTGGTTATTAACCCACTGTTACCTGGTTATTAACCCACTGTTACCTGGTTATTACCCCACTGTTACCTGGTTATTACCCCACTCTTACAACATGTAAAACCTCCTGGCTTTAGCCTTCAAGCCTGTAGAAGGGTCATAAACCTTTGCATGAGCAGTAAGCAATAAATCCCAGCATGCATATTGTTGAGAGCATGTTTTTTTACTCATTTGTTGTTTTCTTAAGTAGAAGCAGATGAACTGGACTCGAGTGTCTCGCAGCAGCCGCACCCTGCAGGCTCGCTGCACCTTAACGCCGTGTGATCACACTGCTTCACACAATTTGTCATATTTTCTCACATGGTTAAATCTGCTGTCGCGTGTCAGATGGCGGCCGCCTCCTTCAACGCGTTACACAAAGAGGACGTGCTGTGGCGCGTCGCCGCTCAGCAGCCGCTTTTATATATTTATATCCCATCAGATTCCTGCCCTGCAGACCAGGAAATGAAGTGTTCACGTCTTCTTACAGTTTAGATTTATGGCCCTGCAGTTTGCTAATGGGCGAGTAAATAATCAGGTGTGTTACAGTGACGTGCGTGGACGGACCTTATCTGTGTGTGTGTGTGTTTCTACTCGCTCATTGTAGGATGTTTTTTAGGATGTCATTTTTCAGGTTCCGACCCTCACAGCGCTCCAAGCTCAGGGAAAGGTGGTAACTTTAAACTTTAGCAGCTCACTTTCCACTTTACAGTTTTATACAGAAAACTCGGCTGCACAACAAGTGTAATAATAAACACTTTGATCTGCATTCACAACCATTTCTGTGAGTTATAAAATACGTGTGAACAGTCTGGCGTCTTCCTGCATTATTTGATATGCGTCTAAACGTGGAGCTTGAGGCGGGAGGTGAAGTAGAGGAAGAGGAAATGGCAGACCCGCCGCTGAATAAAGTTCAGCATATTCCCCCGCTGAGGTGTCTGTCGTCGCACAGAACAATGCAAACAGTTTCCAAAATGTTAAACTATTTAAAAACCCTTGATCATGACCTGCGGGTCGGCTCTTGTCAGGTAGCGATGCTCGTCTCACTCTGAGTCATTCTAAGATATTTAAGCCATTTCAAATACTGCAGCATGGAGTTTCTGTACTTGTACAGAGCAGAATATGCATAAATGTGCACTAAATATTCCCTCTGCATTCTTTCTCATTACAGTATATATTTCTGCAAACATATATTTACATGACCACGTTTAAGTGAGTCCATTATTATAGTGCAGTTGGTGGAGAATAGCTCCGAGTCCCTAATCTAAAAGACTACATGTGGAATTCACGCGGGGTCGGAAACTAATTTCCATGAAATTGGTATTAAAGCTTTGCTAATTAAATGGGCCCACAGAGGCTTCAGTCCTAAAGAAGGAGAAATGCTCCTTAGTCTTTTATCAGCTCATACCATCCAGGAGGTAGAAGGACACAGATGGTAGTTGTAGGGACGCGTCTAAAAAGGAGTCAAACTACAACGTTGGTTAAACGGGCATCTGATGCGTGCACAGACGTAACGATGCTCCATCGACGTCAGCGTTGACTCAGTCCCACTGTGCTCTGAATGCGTGTGGAGGACTTGAAAGGCACGAGGGGGCAGATTAAAGCCCGATCATGGCTGTCGGGTTTCATTCTGCAGACTCGGGTGTCGTCTGAGCAGATTCACATTAAGCTTGGTAGACGCCCACGCTCTGCAGAGGCTGAACCTTTCTAAGCACGGTAACATTAACACGTGTTCTGTGAAGTATCTCTGCGGTCCAAAAGGCATGAGACTGGAAGCAGGAACCAGTAGAACCCAGGCGAAGGGGCAGATGAGTGATGGACCCTGTCTGAGTTATTACCCACTTTAAAAACTTGACACCTCTCCGTGTGTCCTCTGATAGTTGGCTCGGACATTCTCTGTGCTCCCTGGTTCTACCTCTCTCTCCTTGGTGAAGAACCCGCCTGCCTGGCTGTCTGTGACATTAAATCTCATTCCTCACACCAGAACACCCTCTGCCTCTGATCCATGGGGTCTTTGTGGACACTGCCCGGTCTGGTCTGCAGACCAGGACCTCCTGTGAGGCGTCAGACAGTCAACGAGGTGCCGGAGGAGCGAGGTAACCGGCGTTCTCCACCTGTCGACGAGGTGCCGGAGGAGCGAGGTAACCGGCGTTCTCCACCTGTCGACGGCGTTGATGTTGATCAGACATCACTGGAACAAATTCAGAACAACTCTCTATTCACAACATTTCAGTAATTAGAGGATAAGAAAACTTTGTCTAATAAGGGAGACCCTTTTGACTCCTTTGTCTCTGCTGTGATGCATGCTGGGTAAGAGGATGTGTTGGCGATGTCGAAACGCAGTGTTGTTCCTCTGCTGGGGATTCGTCTCCTCCCTCGTACCGACATCAAAGCTGACAGCCTGCCGCTCACGCAGCTCTGTGCGGGCTGGGAATTCCTCCGGAGCGTTTCCTCGCCCGACCGTTTAGCAGCGGCAGATCCCTCCCTCCCGCCGAGGTTAGTCCGTTGACATATTGAGGGCATGATGAAGGCTGTACGTGAACACCAGAGGGAGTGGCACACTTTAGAGCACGGCGTGGAGAAATGGGGAGCAGTTTTATATTTAGGACAAATACACACGTCTTCTGTTTTCATACTTTGCTGGTGGACACAATAAGTCTAATGTTCTCCAACAGCAGAACACCGAGACGGACCTGCAGTGCCTGAACAAATCATAAAGAAACGTATTCGTTAGTTGAATAATTTAATGAAAGAAATTTACAAAACTTAATAAAGTCAAATATTCAAACCGCACACAGCGATTCGATGCTGTCCACAGCACGACGCCTCCTGAAGGTCTCCGGGGGTTTCACTTTGGTGCTGCTGAGACGATCAGGTGAGTTTTGCCCCCCCCCTCCCAGTTTATCTGGACTGTTGATTGTGAAACTTGTTTAGTGGGTGTGAATGTACTAGTGTAAATATAAAACGTTGATAATCGGAATCTTTAGTTTCATTGAACTACGACCATCATCTCGCCTAAACCGACCTCTGCTAGCTTGGCCTCCTAAACCTAACCAGGCCTTCACCTACTTGTGAATCTGTTCTGGTGCTGTTGCCTGGCACTGGCTCCCTGGTTCCCTGGGATAGAGGGACTGTAGCTGTGCTCCTCTGGTGGGAATGTGCTGCTGACCACCTCTGTAGTTTGATATTCGAGCCAGCCCAGAGAGGAACGGTTCTGGCCTCCGCAGGGGTTCGAGTGCTCGTGCTGATTCCTGTGTAATTTATGAAAAGCTCTGATCGCTGTGTCCCGCGCGGTGTAAAGGAGGAGTCCGTCCTTCAGGGCCTCCTGCTGCGGAGGTGCCCTTGAGTCCTATCCTGCAGTAAAAAGCTGTTTCTGCTGTCATCTCTCCTGATGCGAAGACGCAACATTAAAGAAGACAGCGTCGGTAAATCTGAATGACGTGTGGAGCTGAGCTGAAAGTCACAGCTGCTTCGCATCCACCGTGCGCTGGGTTTGAGCTTTGATCCAGGCTAATGCTGCTGCTGCTGCGAGGCTTTCCCGTCGACCTCCATCTCCCAGCAGGCTTTGTGTCACCACTGTTTTACCACGCTCATGTTAATCGGTGGCGTGGTGGTGCCGCATTAAAGCCAGAGCCGGGATTTAGGCAGAATGTGTCAACTCGACCTGCTCCTACACTTTTATTAACTCGGTTTCCCTTCGAGTGATATTTATTGTCATTTTGTCGGCGTCCTCTGACCAGCAGCAGTCTGTCATGAAGAATTAGCCGAGGAATTTCTTTTAATACCGGTGAGTTATATGAGCACGAACGGGGATTTTGAGTTTTAGAGCTAAATCAATACATGGTTTTATGGAGGGAGAGAATTTACTGCAACACAATAAGCTGCATAGAACTGGTCCATTAAATCAGAGCTCGCAGCAGTTCGTCTCAAAGGTAATGATGAATTAAGATGGCATAAACCTCCAGTAAATTTAGGTTAATATATCCATGTCGGCTCTCAGCTCCTACATCCGCAGACACAGAGGCTCTGGTTACATTTAATAATCGGCTTACGAGCGCTGATGTTTGCAGAGGACCCACTAAGTTTCCTCGTAAGTGGGTTCAAAGTCGAGCAGAACATTTTCCCGCGATGAGCCAAACTGAAGCCGCACAGATTTAAAGTGTTCGTCAGTTTTTGCATGAATTCCTCACAGCATCTTAAGACGGATCTCGACTAGAATCAGGTGTTATCAAGCATTGTTTGATGACATGAAGCTGGAGGAGTGAGAGAAATATTCTCATCATCTAAAGCTTTCACGGGATCTCGGTTTTTGAAGTAGCAAGAGTCTCGTATGTTCATGTGGGGAAGCCTGGACCAGAGCAGAGAGAAACATGCGTCTCGTTTCCAGGTCTGCCGCTGAGTTTAGCCTACATGTTAACCTGCTTTTCTGCAGTGAAGCTTGTGATAAATGGGCCGGCAGCGAGCGGCCTACGGTCAGGGCTTCGTATTTTTGGAGGCGGTGCTGCTGGTTCATCCAGACATGGATTCTGGGGGGAAACCTGACAGAGATGGATGATTAACCCTTCAGGGCTTCAGGCTTTTATTTTTTCAGACAGTCTGTTACTTTCTCGACACAAGATGTCTTTAAGTTCCTGAGTCTAGTTTCAGTTCCTCACATCGCCCTTGTTTTTCTGCTAAAGCTCAGATCACCAACCTGAGTAAAACCTGCATGTGTGGAAACTACAAAAACGAGTCAACATCTCCGCTTGGAGCCATGATGACGTTTGAGTGTGAAACACAGAATCAGTGTTTCTGGTGCAGAAACAGCGAGAGACTCTGCGTCCATCAGCAATGCAAATGAAAATCAATGGCTTGGCAACAGGAAATCGTTGTCTTCCAAATGAGAGAAGGTACTAACGTCACACCTCCAGGAGGCTGATGGATGAGAAACAACAGGCTCTCGATGTCGGAGCCCCGGGTGATTCAACAGATGAAACGACGCGGTTACACTGACTGTAGAAGGTTCAGCACAGCGAACCGATCCAGATCCAGAGGTGGTGTGTTTACAAGCAGCACCACCTGCAGTTCCCTGGGAGAGACACGTATCACGTGCCTCGTCATCCTCACGACTGCGACAGCGCCGCTCTTCCTCCTCCTCTCATCCATCTGCTAATGAAACGACCGGTTCTGAATCATCTAAACTATGAGTTCATTCAACGATCACTTGGAGACATATCAGCTGCAGGAAACCGCTGAATACTGCAACATCCGCCCGTTGCCTAGGCAACCTGGTGAAACCACAAACGGAGGGAGGAGGAGGCCGACAGGGAGCCAGGTTTTCCGGACGCAGAGAGGATGACGTGATTGACAGAACTGGTACAGAACCCGCCGAGCGGAAGTGGCAGTTTGCACCGAGATCCGAGCGAGAAGACAGAAGCTCACAGAGATCCGACATGACAAGTTCTGATGTGCTTCACGTGAATTATTCCTGTTCTGCATGCAGAGTGGGCCGAGGACTTCACGCTCCCAGGCTCCACGCTGCACGTTGTCTGGGTGACGTTTCACGGCGCGGGTTGAATGTGAATGTCAGGCCGGACGAGTCCTGTGCTCACTTTAGTTGGACGATTAGCAGGATAACTCCTCAAACTCCGGGTCCTCGTGCTACCACGGAGCTGCCCTTGGTGTGCCTTTGTCATTTGTCATGTTTAAAGCAGCGCTGTCGAGGGAATGGGGGGCAGCCTCGGGCCTACAGGCCATATTTCAGTTTAAGCTGCGCTTCACCTCCAAACTCCCTGCTGCCCAGCTGAGATGAGAGATCACGGGGAAAGGCTTCTCAGCGACAGCTCTGAGGCCTGTTCATCACGTCAGCGAGGCGAGCTCCCTGTGGAGCCCAGTGAGGACCACACCCCGGCCAAAAAAGACCAGCAGCAGGGACGACTGTCAGCCACAGGAGCTGCAGTGTCTCCGAAGCATTTATCTCTATTGACAGCGAGTGTCTGCCGCAGTGTGTGTGTGTGTTTAAGACAAATACAGATGGATGACAAGTGCATCTACTATGTGATATTTTGACATAAGAATCCATCCATTGTCCTCAAAGAGACGCCGGAGCTGCACATATTTTAAAGACAGAAAATATCGGACTAGATTATGATGAAATGGTATAAAAGCTCTGACAAAACAAATCTGGGCTCTAAACCAGAATATATTCACTTGATCTCAGGCCCTTTCCCTTTTCCTCCTGATTTTATTGAAGCCTTTTAACAGGTTTTTGAGACACCCCGCCGACTAACCAACAAGTGAACTCAAACACAACATTCTTGGCAAAAGCAATAAAAAAAACTGGCAGAAGAAAACTGAACGTGGAAACTGCCAACTGGAAGCGCGGCCAGGAAAGACTGAAAGTGGGAGAAATAGAGCAGGTGACTGGAAATAAACAATCGCAAGAAGATGACGAGACTTTAAAGATGAGAGCAGCACTTTCTGTGGGCGACGTTTGAGTTCTCACAGGTAATGAGTGGAGCTGTGAAGGTCTGCTGAGGTAGAAAGGTGTGAAATTAAACTTTTATAAAACGGCCACTGCTCAGTAAAAACGTGTAATTAGAACGATGAGGCTGTAGCGTACTTTCATAGGAAGCAGACGCTTAAATGCTCAGAGTTCTGTGTCGGGTGAGGGAGAGGGATTCGTCCATCTCGCCCCCTCTCAGCAGGCTCTGACGTGTCATTCACGCCTCCGTTAGCTCTGATTGGCTTTTCCAACGGTCTGTTCCATCATCAGTGTGGGCAGAGGTTCTGAGATCTACTACAAAGCAGAACCCCCGGTGGTTGCTGGGAGCTCCAAGAGTTGCTTAACAATACAGTGAACGTGCTTTTGTTGTTCTGATGTCATGGTTGGAGTTATCGCTCCGTGTTCTTTGACCGAACGCTAACGCAGAAGCTTCCTACCCAACCAACCCGCTCTCATTCCCAAGTCATCGGATTTATTGACTCACTCAACCTAAGCCGGGTTTTATGGGGGGTGAGGGTTGGAGAGAACACACACACCTACTGTTAGCTCCTACAGCTAAAATGTATGCTTTGCTTCACGTCCAGTGAGCACCCCCCACCCCACCCACCCAGTACTGGCTTGCAAACAGTCCTCCGTGCTCTTTCATAGCTCCAGCAGCTGCTGACCTCCAGTGTTCCTGCAGCAGTCTAAATCAATCCAGTCAAAGAGCCGCAGTCCTGCATTTAGTGTCCACGCTCACTGGTTTTTAAAATTCATTAAAAACATTAAATTAGGGTTGGCTGCTAATCCGTTCTAAGCCTGATTGCACCCAGATATCCTCCGGCAGAGGTGTGCTGCTAATTCTTTGACTCCTCGACGGAGCAGCCTGCAAAAACAGATAAGACGAGATAGACCAGTAAAGACATGTTACCTCCCTCAAACATCTATTAAAACCAGTTTAGTGTGTCCTGTTTCACTCGTTTTCAGTCTGGAAATGAAAACAAATGATTTCACTTTACTCCACTGTTCGTGTATCTGGATCCTCGGGACAGAGTCACACTTTGATATCCTACTTATCAGGAAGTGGAAAGTTGTAGGTCCGAGCTGCCCCGACCCGGCTCTTCTGGCTCTGATGATCAGCAGATTGTGGTTTCCCCTGTTTCTCATCAGGTCTTGCTAATTGGAAGCCACAGTCCAACCTGCTGCCAGCTGAGCTCAGTAACTAACCTCAAAGGTAAGATGTGAGTAAAGTACAGCCCGGTAAACGGATGAGAGGCCGGGCGTTTAGGATCTGACTCGATGGACGCCAGTTTATCTGCAACAATGCTTTCAACGATTTTCTACACAGAACTGGTCCCCGGAGATTTGTGAGCACTTAAAGTCTGTGCTCATTATGTGTTTGCTCCTCTTTGCCTCCCGGTAAGTTCTGACCTCCAGCCCTAAGCTCCGGGCCCTTCGTCCCAGCTGAAGACATGAATGTTGTTCTTTCGTTTTAAAAGAAAGGAGGGGGGGTTCTGGATGACTAACGATGGTCGGTGCACAGTGTAGGCCGGCTGCTCGATAATGCCCCCCCCCCCCAATCTCCAGCCAGATCATCGATTGCTGTGGGGGCTGTTACGGCTCGATGGCGGCACCAGGACACGACGCCTAACGAGGAGCTGAAGGATTATTTGATCGATGGCACAGAATAACTCTGCTGATGGTTGATAGAAGGTTTCGTCCGCCGGCTTGTGACAGATTTAAAACTTTAGACTGGAAGCAGCTGAAACGGTTTGTTTGTGATCTGGATTCCAGCTCTGAACGCTGCTGCTGGAGGAGTATGGGACTAACCCTAACCCTAACCCTTACCCGCTGGGTTGTGGTTCACCCTCCGTCCTCTCCGAACAGACCGGAGGTAACTTTTACACCAGCTCTGAATGTTAAGTACATTTACAGGGTTTGTTCTTCGTCTGTAACAGGCTGTTCTGTAATGTGGACCGAACCCCGCGGTGTGACATCACAGCGCCACACACAGTCAGAACCGCAGCGACCGCTCAGACGAGCAGGAAAACGACCTGCAGTCGAATCAAACGGATAATAATTGCAGTATTAATCCTGCAGCTTGTTCCTATTGTGCGCGAACTCGCTTCACAGATAAGAACCGTGCAGTACCGTTACTATGGCAGCCGGCTCCCTCGTCTCGTTTCCTCTTTAGCTTTATCTCGCTCTGTTTCTCGTTTCTCTCTGGAGCTTTGTTCATGTTTATGCGCGGCGCGGCGTGATGCAGATCCCTGCTCGTGTTGCAGACGCACACAGATGTTCTGTTGTCCCTTTCAGTGTTTCCACGGGACACGATGTCTCACCTACTGGCGCGGTGCACAGCTGGTGGTAATGTTTGAGCGTGACAGGGTGAAGATGGAACAGCGTGGTGGCTGCAGCCCTCTGTCATTTCTCCAGTGTTTTAACGGCTCTGAAACAGTTTCTGGAACACTGAGACCAGATTTGCTCTGAAAGTTGTGAGTAAGCTGTCGTGTTGTCCCTGAGAAGAATGGATCGAAGGCCTGGGCGGAGGCCCGCTGTGAGCACATGGAGGTGGGCGGCAGTGGCTTTTTAGGATAGCCTTCACACCTGGTCTCCGTGGAATCGGAGGATCAGCGGTGTGCAGGAAAGAAGGGACCAGGAGGATCAGACTCCAGTGTGTTACTCAGACACGGGCCAGGAACTGATCACACCCACAATCAGAAACACCACATGAGCCTGACGTGTCCGTGTCAGACCCGACCTGCTGAGCACCTGACGGCATGTGTATGATCTGCTGTGATCCTTCTAGGGAGCTCACACCCGCCATCATCCCGTACATCACCCAGAACGCCGGCCTCTGTTCAGCCGAGAGGTTCACTGACCGTCAGTGCGGTCCCACTTCACGGTTCCCTGTCTCCAGAGAGCCTCGTACTCGTAGCTCAGATTATCATCGTCACACACGAGCGGCAGCTTCTCCTCTTCATTCTGTGACTGTGTTGTATAAAACTGTGTGTGTGTGTGTGTATTAGTCTCAGAGGTAACGAACGACCATCCAGCGCCGTGGAAACCAGATGACATCAAACAGCACTGCTGCCATCATTATCTGTTGGATGATTTTCTATTTACTGAAAAACGTGTTTTCTTTTTTCTGAATTCAGAAGAAAACTGACAGTGAAAAAAAAAGTGCTGTCACCAGGAAGCGTTGTTTTCTCTGTGAGAGAGAGTTTCTTGCTCTCAGAGATTGTTGAGCTTTGTTTCTCAATCAGATAAATCCTCGTGAGTGTGTGTGTGTGTGGATACACCTGCTGTTTACCTGCTTCCCATCTTTCTGTGACTTGTTGTGAAACTACCATATTGGAAAGTGGTTTCAGACGTTTGGCAGCACAAAGGCTGTGCCAGCAGCTGATGTGAGGAACGACGAGTCTTTGACTCCACCTGCTTTATTAGGTTTGTTTCTGAAGTATCCAGACGTTGCTGGCGTCCAGCTCGAGGAAATGAATTTGAAGGATGTTCGGGGTTAACGTCGATGCAAAGAAATCAGCGTCTGTCTCTGTAAAACCAGTTGATCTGTGGTCGCGGCGGAGGGTGAGCCGTCACCTCCAGCAGCCAGTCTGTCCACGCCTGGGACAGGTTGACGTGGGAGGAAACGTGTTTGGAGGTGAAGCACAGTGCTGTCACGCGCTCACTCAGAGGAGCCCGGTGGGATTGTTTTAATGGCAGAGGGAAGCGCTGCAGCGATCATCTGGGAAAGTTCTGATGATGCGGTGCCGTTCTGCTCTTTCACTGTGAACACTGTTGACATTTGACTGCAGCGCCCCCACTGGACCAATTAGTATAATTCTGATGGGAACCGCTGAGGAGGCCTCGTCAGAAACTACATCTGACAGATGGACGGATGCATCCTCGTCCCTGCAGTCGGACCCGCTGTATTTCATCATCTGGAGCCGCTCAGATTCTACATTGCAGGCAGACTTCTTTCGGTTGATGATTCGATTTTTGCAGCACTGACCTTGAACACGGAGCCACGTTAGAAATCGCTCCGGGCAGTTTGCAGCTACAGATTCCATCTCTGTGCTGCTCCGTTCGCTCCTGATCCAATGTTTGATCTTAATTATCACGTTCCAACGGAATAATTTTGTAATTAGAGGCTGCTTCTTTCTCTTGATGGGGGGGGGCTCGGAGATGATTATCCTAAATGAATGTTGCATGACTGAAGGGACAAGAGAGCAGCTCTCATTCCTAGTTCAAGCACAGCCAGCACAGAGCAAATGAATTGGAAAATTACCATAGGTCACTGAATTAATTCTCCACATGGCAATTGGTGTGATTTCTCCTGGGGGTGGGGGTGGGTGACTGGCAAGTCTGCTTCCCCGCTCACCTGTAGGCAGGATGTGAGTTTCCAGTCATGGAGGTGGGGGTCAGAATCTGCCTCGAGCCAGATCCTTCTGTTGCAGGTGGAGTCTGGGTCTGACATGAATTCATAACCGCTGAGAGACTCTTCCCTGTTCGGCTTCTTTCTCCAGACACCAACAAAAAGGTTAGGATCATATGAGAGGGGGGCACGTTGTCCGGATGAAGACGCTCAGTCAGGTTTCCCAGAACTCCCTGATGCGCTCGGTGGTTAACGGTCACAGATGAAGCGCACGCTCAAATTATTATTAATATTTATAAAACATCCTAAAAAATGTCTTGTGTTGATGTTGAAGTCTGAACTAATGATCTGCCAAATATCTTTATTAGCTCCTGTTCACACCTCGTGGAGCTTCTCGTGTTTCTTTACTGAAGGTGATAAACTGGAAACACGCAGCCTCTATTTTCTCAGAACATGTGAAACACCTGCTAAAGACCGAACGGATTCTCCCTACGCCCCCTGCTCTTATTAATCTGTGTGATGAGCGTCTCTTCTTGTCCCCGCTCCGACTGGCTGCTGTTTTCCTTTAGGAGACGAGCAGCAGACCCGTTTGAATCGCAGAGACGATGTGAGCGCAGTGGACCAGGATGCTTGCATACGGCAGACTGGGAAAGGAGGCACCCGAGGTTAGACGGAGTGTTACCATCAGTCCTCTGGTCTCGCTGACGGCCCTTAAGACCACTCCTCAAACAGCTGCCTGCTCTTCCTGTTGAGCTCTTTGCGGAGCTGTGCAGACGGGCTAATGGAGCTAATGCACCGAGACAAAGAGCCTTGAATCCTTTCACCCATAAACTCCACGACTGTCTCACACATCCAGCCCCGGCCGTTACTCCAGCCATATTTCTCCCGGCCTGTAGCTACGGTTGGCGCTGGACAGTTTATGTGTTGGTCGCGTAATTAAATGTTTGGATACTTTCCTCAAATCAATGGCAAGTACCAGCATAAAACACGGCGTGTGTGTGAAGGCCGAGCGGAGCGGCGTGACGCCACGGCCGCTGGCACGACCTCGGCCTTTCCAACGCATTACACCCCACCCCCACCCGGGCTTGCTGGCTGTCCATCCGGAGTCAGCACGGACAACCTAATGAGCTCAGAAGTTTCTTTCTCCACTGACGCGTCATTCACCCAGCGAACACAAGTGGAGCGAGAAATGATCTCGTCTCTAAACGGCTGTTATGGAAACGCAGCCTTTTTCCCGCCTGAGGAAAAGGTCCAACCTCTCCGTCTCTGAGCAGGTCATTTGAATATTGGTGTTTTTGTTGTTTACCTGTATCCCTCCGTCTGCAGAGCGGCTCGGTGACAGGTCATTATGTGGCTCCCGTCAGGACACCAGAGGGTGTATGGCTGCGTCTGGTCGGAGCTCGCAGTGACAGGCCCCGTCTCTGCACTCGTCTCCGCCGCGGTGTCCATGTTGGCCTCATTAACTGGAGTGTTGCGTGGGTTTATATCAGTGTCACAACTGTCACGGCGTGTGGAGGTGGGCTGAGAAGCAGCTCGCCGCGTCCTGCCTGTTTACCAGCCCTTGTTAACACTCACAGATCTGTCGGACTCATTAGCAATGCTCCGTCCTTTCATAATGAAGAGGCAGTGGGGAGAGGCGGCCGTGTCTGCATCCTCCCACCTGTTTGCTCACTGTGATAGATGGCCCTTGTGTTGCTATTCGCGGCCGTCTCCTGGTCCTCGTGAGGTTTACGCTCATCTGGGACTCTTGTTTGAGCATGTTGGGGTTCCCAGGCGGCTGATTTATGCCGTCCTTATTTCTGCTGCGACGGGGAGCTCATCTGAGCCCGACAGCAGGGCGCCTCTGAATCTTGATGGTGGAAACTGCAGCTGCAGATTGCTGTCAGAGCTTCTCTGCGGGAGGCTGAATGCTTCGCTTTTTTTGGGCTTCTTCCAATAGAATTCCACTCCGTAATTTAGCTGCTTGTCCCCCGCTCGCCGCCTGACTGAGCAACACTCTGCTTCTCGCTCTGTTTCTGACCAGGGCGGGGCGACCGATCGCCACCTGCAGCGCCGTGTTTGCTGTGAGTCCTGCTGTTTAGAGTAGTAGTAATTAATCCGTTGTGTTTGAGTTTTAAAGCAGCAGCAGAACCAACAAACACCAAAACCTCTCGTGTCAGGTTTTCAGCTTTTCTCTGATTCATATCATGTGAAAATAAAAACAGTGAAAATATTTTTTTCAAGTTAATTCATAAATCACAGCTCTTGGTTTTTCCTACTTGCATCGTCTTTAGTCTCCTCTCAGAAATCCTCAGCTGCTCTGTGCGGATGTTAGAAAATCTTTTCTGCTTTACTGGAAGTCTCTGTTGTCCTGAAACGCCAGCAGCGCGGCGCTAGATCATCTGTCACAGTGTAACGGTCACAATGAGACGAGCACAGGAAGGGACAGTCTGAGATGAGTCGGGACCAAACGCATGCTGCGACTTGGGACGTTTAATGTTCTTTTAAGTGTCTGGCTTCAGAAACTCTCATCTGAAGACCATATGTCTCTGTCAGATGTCTTTGTTTGGTGGAATCACCAGCGCGCTGAGCAAACGTTCAGACAGAAAGATGGCGTCCTGCTGGCAGCCGCGTGCTCTGTATGTTCGGTTTGTTTAACCGTGACCTGCAGCAGACGTCAGACCAGCTCTCAGAGCACGACGGATGCTTTTTTATGAACACAGAGCTCCAGCTCCAGAACTTCACTAAAACCCAGTAGCTGAGGGGAAAAAAGAGCAGTTTGAAGGTGAAAGAGTCCACGTCTGCTTCTCTCCTGGTTTTCTATGGACACGCCTGGACAGTGTCACAGCTTCGTATCGTACGAGCAGCACAGGTGGCTCAGGTGTGGAGATAACATGAACCTTCACAGATACGTCTTGACCACAGCACTACTGTCTGCGTGGTGTGAAGGTCTCGGGTGAAGGACGTGCTGAGAGCTTTCAGCCACACGAGGTCACAATGACCTTTGACCTTCACCACCAACATCTCCCAGTTCCTCCTTTACCTGCGTGTTTCCTTCCATTATGTTCCTCTCTGTCGTTTTCACAGGATGAAAGATGAAAATCCTTCAGTTCTCATTTTGTCGACGGCGCCGCTGCTCAGCTTGTTGGAGCTGCTCGTGTGTGTCCTCGCGTGTTTTGCGTGTGTGAATTTTCCTCTTTGTAATTTTATTGAAGCAGTAAACTCTGGAATGGAAGGACAGGTGTTCCCCAAAGCCTCATAAAAACTGAGTCATATCAAGAAGAATGGCTTTAATTTCAACGGAGAAACGGACCCGATGTGCTGATGTCACAGCTGAGATCCATGCGTGTTAATGAGATTAAAAGGTTTAAACCACATCAGATCAAACTGAGAGGTTCTGCACCCACGAGTAGGACGAATCATCGTCCAGACTTTCCAGTGACACTTTTCCTTTTAACGGGAATTGATCTATCTGCAGGTTTGGGACCCACAGAAAATACATTTATTCTTAGAAATGCCCCAATTCTCTACGGTAGAAATCCTTTTTGGGCCGGTGTGAGTCCTGTGGAAGAACTGATCACAGCAGCAAGTCCTAAAACTTGGTGGGAAAACGAAGTGATCCTAACATGGACATGAACATTTAGCAGCTAGTCAGGCGGTTGGGCATCGGGTCAGAGACTCTCAGAGAGTCGAATCGCTGCGCTGATGGTCTAACAGGAAGAACTCTCTCCCGTCGTGTGGGCGGGAGCATTAACACTCGACTGTACAGCTGTTTGAGAGGAAGCCAAGTGAAAAGGCTCCTGACAGCCACATGGGCTCATCCGTTTCTGAGGCTGCCACCACCCTCCCAGAGAGAGTTGTGATTATGTAGAGAGCTCAGTGTGCTAGAAACACGAGCCCACTCAGGAAGACGTGTCCCAGCTCCACCGTGTCCTGTCACAGTTTTAATTAAACGAGACAAAGAGCAGGAGATGGGAACGTCTGGTGATCCAGGGGAAAGATGGTTTGTAGGGTTCTGACAATAACCGGCAGAGAGGAAGAGGAGGAGGAGGAGGAGGTGTAGATAAGAGGGTCTGGCAGGGCTTAGTGGAGCAAGAAGGACCAGATGTTATTAGTCCCCCTGCTGCAGCAGTGCGCCACACAGCCTGCAGCCTGCTGGACCGCTCTGCTGCTGAACGGAGGCTGGTTATTCAGAACCGAAGCAGCCGCGGGTCCGTCCGTGGCTCTCTGCTCCAGACAGGAGGCGTGATCATCGTGTTAGGAACCGTC
Organism: Microctenopoma steveboyesi; assembly: GCA_032359275.1. NCBI lineage: Eukaryota > Metazoa > Chordata > Actinopteri > Anabantiformes > Anabantidae > Microctenopoma > Microctenopoma steveboyesi. The sequence continues at coordinate 20,416,285 of JAUMHF010000023.1, read as the reverse complement.
CTGCTACGTCCAGTGTCTGTAGTTATAAGACCCGGCGCCGCTGAACCAGCTGAACCGGTAATAATGAAGCGGGTGCACGCGACGTAAGAAAATGCTGCTCATGTAGTGCGGAGGTACGCAGAGTTAGGCTGGTAACAGACCCGTTGTCATGGTAACTGTAAGTGCCTACATTTACAGAGCGAGAGGTGGGTCAGTTTTTGGCATCAGAGTGATTTATCCTCAGTGTCGGGACTTCACTCTGCTGATGAAGGATGGGGCCACGTAGAGGACACGCAGAGCAGCCGAAGGCTTTAATTCATCACACACAGTCGATCTCTCTTCTCTCCAGAGAACAGGACTGTATATCTGTGGTTTTATGTTGTGGCCTTGTGTTTCACTGTGCGTGGGAGGTGTGTGTATGTCTGCGTGTCTCTGGAGAAGCTCATTAGATCAACAGGAACAGGAATACAGTCTGAAACATTCTCAACGACACAACAACAACACACATTCGCCTCCGTGTAGGGAACAACCCGGGGTGGTGAGGGCTAAATAAAGGCGCGAACACCCAAAGAAATGTTAAAAGAGGAGGCTACTTTACCTGCAGATAAGATGAGAAGAAAGGTTCAGGCTAATGCCTGCAGAAGAAAAGGGGAAAAGGAACCCTGAAGGCCGTACGTTGGTACCAGGGTGCCGACGTCCAGTCTCCAGTTTCCCTGTGAAGTCGTTTAGGAAACAGCAGCTTGTAGTAATATGGGGAACGGCTGCGTTTAGACGGTGGCGTGATGGACATGTAAGCTGCTCTGTCGTGTACTCGTTTGATGAACCCGTGCTTCATCTCGTCCGTCTGGACGCCAGGAAGTATCCAGCATCTTTTTATTTCCTCCCTTCAACCTGACGCAAGTGATGAAATTTACTGTTTCTGGGTTAATCTCCTTCTGTCGGTGTTAAACGCTCTGGAAGGCTTTCAGCTGCGCCTCCTCTAACTGGCCAACGGCATCAGATGCTGGTGTGAAATTAGGCCTCCTGCTGTAATTGGCAGCTAATGAGTGGGTGGAGCATTAATGCACATGTTGGCCATGCACCACATTTGAAGCCTGCGTCTTACGGTTTGAAGTTATCAGCAGCAGATGAGGCAGAAACGGTGTTTGATGTGTGTGGACCGCGGGGATATGTGAGGGGGGGAGGGGGGCAGGTGATCAGACGAAAAGCATGGAAACAAAAAAAAGTTAACAAGCCTGAAGCAACGTCTTTTCCCTGATACCTGTCGGTAAATGTCAGAAAAAGTAATGACTGTTGAAGAGAGTGTCGTCCTTCCACCGGGCCTGGGTTCACCCCCCCACCGTGCTCCCTTTTTACCTGCTTAAAGGGCAAAGCGGCAGCTCAATGGGTTAAGTGTCAGACTGGGATGTAGGAGGTCGTAGGTTCGAATCCCGTCTGACTCCTAGTCCATCCACTACCAGGTGTGTCCCTGAGCCAGACACCCAGCGCTAGCTCCCTGTAAGTCTGGATAAAAGCGTCTGCCAAGCAAAGCAAAGTAAAGTAAAGCAGCATGTCTCCATGACGAGGAGCCGCTTCATCCCGTCACAGGTTGGCTGCAAAAACGCGGAAGGACTGAAACTTCCAAACCCTTCATGACAAACATCGTACCTCAACCTCACACGTGTAAGCGTGAGCCCGGCACAGGTAAACGCTGCTGGTGCACCCAACGCAAACGGAGGCGATGGATGAGATGAAACAACAGAACCAGACTCCGGCTCCCCAACGCCTCGTCTGTGGGCTTTGAGCTGTGCTGTTGTATCAAGCTTCAGGTTCCGATTGGGTTTGGTTGCTGCCAAATTTAATTAAACGTGGAGTTTCTTCGCTTCTCCTTCTGACAGTTGCTTTGAGACGAGTAGATTCACAACATGCAGACGAGGGAGAGAGGAGGAGGCGTAGCTGCTGCTTTGCATCAGCCAGAGATGCTCCTGTTAACTCAGGTACGGGCTGGTTCTGGTCTCACACTGGGTCTTTGTGCTGCAGAAGAAGCGAGTGAAGCATTGGGAGGTTTCACTGTGTCCGTTTTATTGTCATCAGTAGATGAAATGATTCTGTTGTCTCGGCCTTCGTCTGCTGAGCGCCTTCCCTCGGGCTCGTTGCCTCTGCGGTGGTGGGTTGTTACCCAGTGAGGGTGACGCCCCAGCTCTTGCTAATAATGTCGAGCAGCACAAGCTTCGCTTTTGTTTTCTGATGATATTTTCTCTCTCGTTCTGTCTGAATTTTCATTGTCCTACAAGCGGGTCCTGTGACGCTCTGTGATTTATTGTGCTCTGTATTTCACACGGTGCCGGTCAGGGCAGTAGATGTGGGTCGGCCGGCCCGGCTGCGCCTCCTATAGCTATAAACCTGCCTGAGAAGGTTCAGTAGGAGCCTGCTGGTTTGCTCAGGACAGTATCAGCAGACCGCTGGTTCAAACGGGAGCCTGAGGACGAGGGACAGATATAAAGGGTGGTGCAGCGCGCCCAATTTCTGTCCATTTAAAGGTGCGATGTGGGAAGTATTCATGTCGATGTCGGCACCAACTCGACATTGTGTCTGTTTCCGCTGTCGGCGGTTTGAAAACTTTACCAAACTGTAATCTGTCGCTGTGACGTGGGGAAGAAATCGGAGCAGTACGTTTTATGTGTCGGGACCCGGCCTCCTAAATGTGCTTACAGTAAGCCTGGAGAGCAGCTGCTTATTCTGTAATCTGCCTCGGGATGAGGGCAGCACGACGGCGGCGACACTGCATTACTCGCTAATCATGTCCCATTACATAATTATCCCTTGATTTATTGCCAGGATCTCTTCCTCATTAAAAGCCATGATTCAGAGCTCGTGTTATTAGCCGTGTTGGGATAAAACGCCCGAGGGCGCCGGGAACCACGCAGAGTTTCTCTCCGGCGTCACGTCCTGCGGAAGAAATGTGGCACCGTGCAGGAGCAGAACACATCACGCTTAGTGAAACCTTCTTCATCTGAAGTAAAGATCCATAACAACGCGTCCTGCACCTGATGTAAACCTCATGGGCGTTATTCAGATTAGACCTGACGCCGTTTTAAACATGAACATCACGGGGAAATAATGGGTTATTATTAACGATCACAAACAGCTGCGTGAATATAGAGAGAAGGACAAAAGGCGACTGGGTGAGGAGGAAGTCATCGCTCTCAGGCGTCCACTTCCTGAGAAGAGAGACTCTGAGAGGCCGCCGTGTCCTAAATACGCGTTGAGGGAAATGAGCAGAACTTCTTCAGGTTAAATAAATGAAAGGACGAGTCTCTGTTCAGGTGGGAGAAGTCATCGATTCCATTTAAGCTTCCAACAGGAGCAGCCAGTTCACAGCCACTTTAATTATCGCCGGCTCCAAACGGATCAGACCACTGACCAGGGCAGGTGATATTCAATTACCCCCCCCCCCCCCCCAGAGACGGGAAGTGTTCTTCTTATGTTGAACCAGAGAAAGAGTTTCAGAACTAAAGGACCTGAGATGATGAAAATCATCTGTGTGCCTTCAGACCCTTTTGAGTAGATTAGGAGTAAAACACACACGTTGCAGCTCTGCTGAAATGATGAGTGAGCAGACAGCGGAGGTAAATTTACCGTGTAACACTCCTCATTCGTTTCCTCTGGGTGATGGATGTGATCTTCGTTCTCAACAAGAAACACTTTGGAAACAGCCAGACGATTATTTATCATCCGAGTCAAACCAAGCGATGGACTAACAGAAGTTCTCCCTCCGTTAGGAAGCAAAAGCATGAGATGCATCTTCTGCTTCCCAAACATCAGAGGAATGTTGAATAAAAGCAGGAAGGAGCAGCACACACGCTGAGGACGGATGAATTCATTTAAATGCCCCCTGAGCTGTGTCCCCACGGACCAGACTTCCTGTCGCTCCTTCATTATGTGATCATGTCGTGTCCACCCCGCTCCACCTGAAGAGGGGCGCGCTCCGTTTTTTGGAGGGATTTGTGAGTCAGCAGTATCCTGCAGCTGCCTGGCTGCGAGTAGATGGATAATTCACACCCACACAAGCTGTGCGCGCTGAGGTGTCGGCGCTGCTGAGGTGTCGGCGCTGCTGAGGTCTCGGCGCTGCTGAGGTCTCGGCGCTGCTGAGGTCTCGGCGCTGCTGAGGTCTCGGCGCTGCTGAGGTCCTGCTGTTCCAGTATCTGGACTGGGCTGCACCCTGCGGAGGACTGTTTGCCTCTTCTCCTTGCGGCTCCGGACGCGTAACCATGGCAGTCAGGAGGCAGCAGGGAGAAAGCTGCTGCTCCTCGTTTCCACCCAGCTACAGAAATGTAGCAGCATGGAACCAGGAGCCGCCACCAGATAAATCGAGCCCACTACGTTCTCTGGTCCAAACAAACTTTCTGATGTCAAACTTGAATATTTGGGTCCAGTTCTAGTTTACTAGACGAAGCTTTAGCAGAACCAGACGGAGGCTCCGGGCCAGCAGGCAGCCGGCTCGAAAACCCCCACAGGTCACTGCGGCGACAGAATATTTGTGGAGAACTAACTTTTATTTAAGATCAGCGAGTGGTGAAGGAACTATTTCCTCCTCTGTATACGCTGATAATGAACCTTTTTAAACCTGCTGCTCATTCCCACCTCGCTGCAGCACGCGGTGTAGCGCGTGACTCGGGGTGAGACTCCACGGAAGCGCTCTGAGGTTCCTCTTCCTCAGGTGACCCGTGGATCAGACGTGTCCGCAGCAGCAGCTGTTTGTGATGTAAACTCTGGTGCGTTCGTGGTCGCGACCCTCTCCGGCCCGCGGAGCTGCTGTCGTAACACAGCGGGGCAGCTGCAGTTTGAGCCGTCTTTATTCCTGCTCTCTGATCCAGCGGGTTCTTCTTTCATTATGCTAACGAGGCCTGAGGATGAACATGTGTGGTTTAAAACTCCTGTTCCGCTTCAGACTGATGGGAAAGAAATGACAGAGTCGTCATTGAAATTTCCGTCTTTTGCATTAAACATCTTATGTGACTTTGGTGTTTTTGTGAGACTCGGAGCAGCTTGTCCCCAGAGGACGATCCGTGGCTGGGAGAGGACTTCCATTGACGCCTGTCCATGAATTAATATGGCATCACATGCATGTTAATGAGTGCGGTGTTGGGCCTCAGAAGTCGGGATGAAAGAAGCAGATCTGAGTGTGGCAGCTGTCACGTGACCTGGAAGCATTTCAGTGGAAATGTCTCGATCAAAAGTGTCCGGGAACGCGTGGACGTGACGCGGCCGAGCCATCCTGTCGCATCACGAGGCTGCTTGATGTGTCGTGTTGTCGGTTAATTAATCAGCTTCTGTTCGGTGCTGGAGTCACAGGTCTGCTAAAAATAATCCAATTATCAGCTACCTGTCAGGTCGCCGAGTCTCTGATGTTTACGAGAACACAACGAGCTCGGCGTCTTTTTATCACGTCTGTGAATCCAGATACCGGGTTTGTCTCTTATTCCTCCCACGAGTCCACGTGTTGACTGATGTTCTAAATGTGGCGCATTACCAGGTTGTCTCCTCGTCCTCCTTTGTGCTGTGCTGCTTACGTTGGTGACGTTTAACTACCATTGATGTGAGCAGCAGGTTAACGCGGTAACACGCGGGCGTACATGTGCTTCCCCCGGCGTGCTACAGGTGTGCACGTTTTAAAGGTTGCACCGTCGTCTGTGCAGCTTGATTCCGTCTCCTCAGATTTGAAGTCGGAAGAACTGACCCGTCCGTCCCATCCAGCGGCCCAGAAATGTTGGCGCGCTTCGTGCATGAAGAATCTAAACGTTGACGTCTCACCACCTGATACCTGTGGTCGTCACCATGCGGCGTTTCGGGGGTGGACTCGCACACAGCGCGCGTGTGTGTGTGTGTGGATGAACACACACTCTGACCTCGGGGAGGGCATAATGATGATGATCTGACTGAACCGTCTTTATATTAATTGACAGCAGGTCTGACCTGTGAAAACTCCCTTCAGCTGCTTGAAAATCAGCAGTGATCCGACTTGACATTTATATCATCATTAAAATTCTGGGATTAACGGAGCAGCTCGGCTTTGTTGGGACTGTTTGGGGGGGGCTGTTTTCTCTGCTGTAATAACGACTCTTCGCTCATTTATTCAGCACATTCATTGTGGTTTTAGGCTCCAGTGCATTAATAACGCCCTCCATTTGTCTTCTGCCGTCATGGTAACGGCTCAGCATCCAACCCAGCTGTGCACAACGGTTGTCTCCTCTCAACCCACATCTCACATATTGTAATTGTTGGATATAAATCTGAGCTGTAATGGCTCTGTCACATCGGCTCTTATTAGTGTTTGCGAGGAGCAGAAAGCGTTAGTGATGCCTCGTGTCTGAGGAGGCGATTAGTCGGCTTTAATTAGACACAAATCCACCACAGCGCTCCTGTAGCTGCGTCGTCTCCGGGGCAGAGCTACCTCTGCATTAACCTGCAGCTCCGGACCGCCCTCCTCCGTTAGCCTGCCTGAACTCCGTGTAGCACCCTCCCAGACGCTCCTGATCCTCCTGACCTCTGAAACACACAGTTCCCACAAACGGCGTCTGTGCAGGACGGATGACCTGACGGACACATGGAGCCAGGTCTGGGTCGGAGCATCGACCGTCAGGGACAGTCAGCTGCACCGTCCTCTAACAGCGAGGACGGTGGCGGGAACGGAATCATTTCTATTGATCAGCAGCACAAAGTCTCAGTGCTTCTGTTTCCATGACGTCGTTCATCCGGTAGAACTCACTGATCCACGGGTCAACCTGTGTGTGTGTGTGTGTGTGTGTGTGTGTTTTGCTGTGTGTGTGTGTGTGTGCTTGTAGGTGTGTGTGTTTTGCTGTGTGTGTGTGTGTGTGCTTGTAGGTGTGTGTGTTTTGCTGTGTGGGCTTTCTCATTGCCACCAGTTTCCACGGCAACAGTAGTGTCCAAGGCTACTTCTATTGTGCCCACATCTGTGTGTGTGTGTGTGACTCATGTGTACAATAGAAAACATGGATAAATGCACATTGATGTTTTTCTGTTTCTAATAAACACTCAGACCTAAACAAGTGTTTACAGTTAGTTCCCGTGTTTTTGCGTCTGTGCATCACCACGGTGACGGACACGTGGAGAGGTCCAGAGACCCCACCCCTCCGGTGTCCCGGAACATTGTCCTGTGGACATCAGCTTGTTCCAGGACGGAGGAGGAGACGGGTTGTTCAGACTCACAGCGCAGGCAGGAAGTGAAGACGGCTGAAGAACACGCAGGAAGGAACCCGGAATCTGGTGCCGTCCGTTTATTTGTGGTTACACAAGTTTGAGCAGAGCGTGAGATCTATGAATTTTAATTTGTAATTCCCACATGGTTTATTCAATATTTGTGAACAAAGCCTTAAATCAAAGCTGGCAGTCTGTAACCATTAATGGACCAGGCGGCAGGTACCAACAGAACACGCCCGGTTAAAAGCACGAAAGCTGCTGCTACAGCTGCTGCTGCTGGGGATGTGGGAGTTTCCACAGGGATCGATAATTCGTCGTCTGTTCTCTGAAGCTGACGGAGTTGTGGTTGCTGCTGCTGGTGGGACGTCTCAGGATTCTCAGGTAAAGTTGAACTTTACAGAGAAGAAGAATTAAACCAAGTCTTTAATTTCCTGCCAGTTTTTCATGAAGCTACGTGTTCTGGCAGAAAGAAGCTGCAGGACTCGGCGGCCGCGTGTTTGTGTGCTGCAGTAATTAAATCCAGAGAGAACTCATCAGTGAGGAAGAAGCACACTGCTTCACATCTTGCCAGGGCCTTTTCTTCATCATCCGTTCCTCCTTTGGTCCTCCTCATTCTTCCCTGTCATTTTAACGCCGTCTCTTCCTGCAACTTTGGGAGCTGCTGCTGAACATGGCATCTTCATGTGTCCACCATGTGATTGATCAGAGTGTGTGTGTGTGCGCGGGGGTTAATGTGTTGATGTGCTGTGACTGCTCTGCTATCAGATGGGAGCGAACTTTTTGTACAGAACTTCTTCTTCTAATTCTTCCTCTGTAGCGCTTCAGTGAATTTTAGCCCCTCCCACTACCAGCTTGAACTCCTGGTATTCCTCCTCCACCACAAGAACATCCACCAACAAAACACACTCTCACAGCTCAGACTCACCAGTGTACCCGCTGTTTGGATCCAGCAGAGTCGTGTAAGTAGCAGCGGGTCCAGTTTCTCAGCCGTGTTTCAGGAGGACGCAGTTAGAGGAACACATGCTTCCTCCTACATCTACACGAGTCACTCACGTCCTCAGAAACATTCGTCGTCCTGCGCCCTGTTTGTCGACACCTTTCCAGAACCAGGAGTTTATTCTGAAACCCAAATCAACCCAGCTGGTAGTTTTCACACCAAACCGTTGCCAAAAAAAAGATGCTAATGTGGCAAACTGCCTTTTTAAAATGCTGGATACTCCAATAAGATGGGAAACGGGTCGAGCGAGTGTTCTTCAGAGGGCAGAGCCTGCAGAGGAGATTAAAGCGGCGCGTTCAAACGGGAGGCGCGGGCTCGGCGCTGACACAAACCCTGACACGCTTTCATCCCATGAGGTCGGTATCGGTACCGAACTCTTTGATCCGGACTTCAGACGCCATCAGCCCAGCGGAGGATTCTGTGTGTGAAGGCCGGGACACATTACAACAACGAAGTCCTCCGAGATCTCTGGAAGATTTAGGTTTCTGTCAGAAGGTCAGATAACAGATGTTCTGAGACAAAGCAGGTTTGAAATGTGAGCGGTCGATCCAAACTAATCCTGGCCGTGGACATGAGCTGAGCTGCGCCGCTCGCTCTGTCTCGCTTTGTTTCTCTGCGTTTGAACGTTTTCACTGCTTTAAATCAATGAGCTCGTTGCTTTAAACAGCTGTGAAAACAGCTGTTTGGGGGTGTGGCCTCTGCCTCGTGTTATCGTTGTGCGACGCAGCATTGAGTCAGTGATCTGTACGAGCCGCCTCCATCATCACCTCAGTCTGTCAGCAGTCAGGAGCACCATCACCCTGTTCACGAGCACCACCTGCAGCACCACGCTGGTTTCACGTGAGGACCGGAGAAGACTGACGTGAGCCGCCGCCCGGGAGCAGAATCTGCTTCTGCTCTGAGCTTCAATGATTGGTTTAAACAAGGTCTTAAACCAGATCTCGAAGGAAGCTCCCCGGAGACTCCGTCCTCACCGTCGGCTCGCTCTGTGTGGCTGCCGGAGCCAGAAAGGGAAAGTGCTCCTCAAAGCGGTGAATGTTTGATCAGCACGACAGAGCCGTGGTTGGAGGCGGGCGCCCGACTGAAGGGGGGGGGCATCCCTTCTGTTGGACCTGTAAAGAGACGTCGTGTTCCCCTCTGGGGTGTTGAAGGGTTCAGATGTAGTAAAGCTCCCATCAAAAACCAGACAAAAGGAAAAGCAGCTGATGAAGCTGCAGCAGGAACAAGCCACATGTTCTTTAGGCTGATGTTGAAGGTGCAGCTGTGTTCGCTCTCTCTTCCTTCTCGTCAGTTTCTAATGGATGCTAATGCCTGCACTCAGCAGTTTGACCTCCTGCCTGTAAATAATCTGTAGCTCAGTGTTTTAAATGCTCGGCTAATGAGGCCGAACTTCCTGCTGCACACTGATCCCACAGAATGAATTCCAGTCATCGGCCATTAGAAACGGAGCGTTTTAGTTTAGCCGTGCATTTTTTTAAACGTGATGTGTGTGTTCACGGATGCTGACGTGATGATCTGATTCCTTCAGGTTTCTCCTGGAGGCCGCTCGCTCCCTTATCTGATGTTCCTGAGCCGCCACCTCACAGGAGAGATCACAATCACGGCTCCTCCACCAGCGCACACGCTGCCGTCCGTCACCCCGCCCACCCAGCAGCTCGGACTAGATAACACAGGAGCCATGTCAGAGGTCAGCGGAGGGGGTGTTGGACAGGTTCATTATTCTCAGAGTGATCCTATTGATTTCATATCTGCGTCACTCAGGCAATAATTGCTCGCTCCTGTTACCTGGTGGAGGTGGAGGTGTGGGTGGTACTTTTCCATGCTCTCCGCTCCTTTAGTGCGTCGTCAGGATTTACTCTCACGACATTTGGTTCAGACCAACCGTAGGGAGTGTTCAGAGGGGAAACCCACAGGCTCAAAGCTGCTGGGACCTGATGGAGTTCTGCTGCTTTTGTTGGTCTGTGTGAACGTTTCTCCTGATGCCCGCATACGTTGTTTTACGCCGTGGTTCATCCAGAGTTGAGCAAACATTGGTTTGTTAAAGGAAACTTGAAGAGAAAAAAGCACTTTTCATTATTTACTGCATAAATCGGCGTCATGAACACGAATGTTTCAGTAGCATGTCAGACTCTGCTGTGCTCGCCTCTCTTCGCCTGCGGCTCTTCTTCACTGGAAGTCATGTGGTTTAAAGTCGCTCATTCAAAATGCAGCAGGAGCTTTTGGACTAAACACAATACTAAGATGCTCATATTTATGGATATGAACCTGTGTAAACACCTGAGCTTCTCTGGACCGAGCCGTTTCCTCTGAATGGTCCGTTGGCTGCTGGCAGATTGGGCAGGATGCTGAAGCGACTCTGGTGGATTTAAACGTCCAGGACGTGGCAGCGGACTGCAAATGTGTCTGTTCATGAATAATTGCTCAGGTGTTTGAAATTCTCCCCCTGCGCACTGTAGACGTGTTCTCAGCCAGCGTTTTAAACGCCTTTGATTTCATCATGCTGAGTTCGGCGGAGCTCGTCCAGTGTGACGTGGATCACCGTGTTGACAGCAGCCAGCGGGGGTTTGACTCAGCACGGCAACAAAAAGCTTCGGGTTTCCACTCACTTCAAAGAGCTGCAGAGAGAATCCATGAAATAATCAACAAACAGCCAGCTGATGGAGGAGAGGTGGAGGAGGCTCTGCTGTAGCGGTGTGTCCTCCTCCTCCTCCTCAGGGGTTGACGGCAGCACCATCCTGTTTCCTGTGAGTAGATCCACGCAGTGATGAATTCAGGCCATTTTCCCCCCAGGATGGAAACCGTTACCTTCCCGCTCGATGTCCACCGAGTGTTTTCAGCATTAAGGGCAGATTGATGGTTGTGTTTCCTCTTGCTCGTCTGTCTGGGACGTGCAGCAGTTAGCGCGCCACTCACCAGCCGAGAGAAAATGAGCGCTCGGCCTTAGAAAGTACACGTCAGGCGAGTCATTATGTCGTCGATCCCTGGAGCATTTTACTCTCTGGCGGAGCTTGCACAGTCCAGACTTTCCGATGGATTGCCCCCGCCTGTGGTTACGGAAGGTGGCGAGCGAGCTCCGACCTGCAGCTGTCTCCTGCTGCAGGCTGCAGGTTTGGTTTCAACGAGTCAGGTCAGGCCGCATGGACGTAACGCCAACAGCGCTCAGTGCGTGCCTCGGGCTTCATACGAACGTTGTTCCTGAACGTCACCATCACACCTGAGCTCGTTCCCCTCTGACCGTTCTCAGCTGCACGAATAAACAGGCTCCAGGCAGATTCAGAGGCTCAGAGTCTGGTACATGAGTCCAGCTCTGCTCTCCCAGGTGAAGCCGGGAGGCAGACGAGCCTCTGGCTCGTACATCGACAGCGTCTCTGGGTTTCCAGCTTGGCGTCATGGCCCGGGGGGGGGGGGGGGGGGGGGGGGGGGGGGGGGGGGGGGGGGGCGGGGGGGGGGGGGGGGGG
>JAUMHF010000023.1:20390353-20404641 GCA_032359275.1 Microctenopoma steveboyesi | reverse complement strand
ATGTCCCCCCCCCCCCCCCCCCCCCCGAAGACAGAGACGCTGCGTGGTCTTGCGTATGTAACCTGCTCCAAGCTGCAGAGTCAGCGTGTTGAGTTTGAATGGAAGCAGACACACTCCTACTTTATGGGTTAACAGGCGATGGATTAACAGCAGGTGCTGCAGTGATCATGCGGTCGGCTCCTACCTGGAGGGTCAAGGATGAAGCTGGGAGAGGATTGATGTGGATGCACATTGTTCCGAGCTGAACATGGATGTAGACAATCTCCTGTTTGATGTGAAGCACCACGAAGAAAGAACCTCAGACCATTTAAATCTATATAAAGTTATGTTTGTTGCCCCCGTATAAAAAGTCTGCGCACACGGCGTCAGAATAATTACGTTGAAAGATTAGTTTTCTAGTGAAAAAGATTAGAACAAAGCTCGTAGCGAGCCTCCACCCAGCTAAAAATGGATTTTTAGAGCCTCCACCAGAAAAGGCCGCACGATTAAATAATAACTAAGTAATAATGTTATTACTCCAGGTTTTCTGTTCACCGTTTTTTTTTTCTGTTCACCGTTTCCTGCGCGATGAAGATCGTTTGTTCTGCTGTGGTGAGTCCGCGTCCTGGGCAGATCTGTGTTGTGGATTTGTACCGTTGATGGTGTCACGCTGTTGTTATTTAAAGAACAAAGTTAAACCTTTCAAAGTAAAGGACAGATCCGTGAAACTTTCCTTTTGCTCCCGGCCCAGAGTGTGGCCTGGGGACACGTTCAGCGGTCTCATTTCTAACCACAGCTTTCTCCTGTTAGCTAGTTCCCCCCCACACACACACACGCCGAGCCGCTCCACCGAGCAGTGATTTGGGCTGGAGCACTCTCCTGTGAGCCTGAATGTCATCAGATTGAGTGCCTTCAGGTTGTAGTGGAGACGGACCAGCGCTGAGAAAAGTGCTGCCTCTAAGATCAGTGCTTTTAAAAAGCTTTCATGTCCAGAAGCATGTTTACACAGTCCTGCGTCAGTAAATCACCCTCAGCAGAATCTGAAAAGCTCTACTCGAGACCAAAATGCACCCACAAAAGAAGCCATTACTCTCACAGGAGACGCTCGCTGGACGACTTCCAGCAGGAGTTTGACTCGCTCGCCGCCCAGAGAGTCGTTATTTCACTTCATGTCTCCAAAGATCTGAAAGATGAGCCGTGATAAGTCCTCCCGTTGTTCGGCGGACGCTCGCTGTGCTCGGCGATGACATTTGGCCGAGCAGTAATGAGCAGAGCTAACGGAGCAGCGTCATTCAGCAGGACAGCTCTGCTCGCAGCAGCCTGCTCTTAATTTTCGTCTAATCTTCCTCCGTCACCTTGACTCCCTGCTCTAATCACTGCTCTGCCGAGACGCCGGCGTTTAAAAGAAGCAGCTTACTGGGTGGTTAGGAAAAGGTAAATTATTCATTACACAATGTTTAATCATAGACGAGTCTTTAGTGGAGGGAGAGGGAATTCATGGAGTCTGGGAGATGAAAGCAGCCAGGTAATAAACGGCTCGTTAGCGAGAGTCCTGAACTGGTCCAGGATTTTCCGTTAATGATGCAAAGCCCGACCAACTGGCAGCAAACGTCCTCTGAGGCGCGACTGATCCCGGGAAGCTCGCTGTCGGGAGTTTGTGCTCAGCCCCCCGCAGGTGCTGGTCGCTTGCTATGCAGCCAGAGTTTTAGCAGGTTTCTTAGGACCATTTTTCAGGCCTGAGGCAGTTCTCCCTGAAAGTTCAGTGATGTGAGGAAGCTGCTGTCAGACTCCGGTGTGGTCCAGAAAAGACTCTGCATCCACACTTTCTACAGGTTAATGATGACGTGTCCTCTCTCCGCCCCCTTTGTGAGGATTTGTCCAACTAGATGTCTCATTCAGGCAGGTTTGTGTGTTTTTTATGATTCGGTTTCACGCTTTAACCACTCGGCCGCCCACATCGTAACGGGATCCAGAGCGAACTAGAGGTTTGAGTGCTGGGGGGCCTGTGCCCGTCGGTGAGACGGTCGGTTCAGTCGGGTGAAACAAGGACCTGTCTGATCAGACCGCTTCAACACAACCAACCGTTTTTACTCTGCATACATTCACACCGTAGTGTCCAGTAGCGTGGGAACAGTTCCCATCTTCACTGATATGTTTTTACTTTCCTCTGCTTGGCAGATGCTTTTATCCAAAGCGACTTACAGCGCTGGGTGTCTGGCTCAGGGACATGCCTGGGGTTTGAACCTGTGACCTTTTGCATCCCAGTCTGACGCCTGACCCATTGAGTCGCCTTTTTAATCTGTCGATGAGGACGGTGAGACGCGATCCGTGAGTCCAGCACCTTGTTTCAGCTGCTCGGTATCACGAGCTGTATCTGGCAGCTTCCTCTGCGACTGTCTGTAGGAATGTCCTGAGTCAGTGTTTCTGGGAAGATTAAAAAGTAACAACCAGCGAGAACAAAGAAAAAGAAGTCGTCGGAGGAAGTCATTAATCAACCTGAATGGTTCCTACTTCTCCACTGGAAATAACCTTGTCTTGTAAGTGACTGCTATCTGCTCCAGTTTATCAGCGGAGGTTAAGTGTACGCCGCCATCTGCGACTCTTCATCATGAAACAATAACAGTAGCTCAAAGCTGCGTGCTCCAAGATCAGCCAAAGTCAGCGATGTTGTTTTAGCCTAATGGGCCGGTGAGCGGGGGAATAATTGCTTAAAGCCCAAGAGGTTCTGCATGAGGAAGGCGAGATAAATGTGAGGCTCTTTCTACTTGTACTTATCCCGAGCAACAAGCTGCCGGCCTGCCCTAAATACCCAGAGTTTGTGAGGGTAATATTTCATGAGGAGAAATGTTCGTTTTATATTCAACACGTAGCAGTTTTAAAAGCTGAGGTGTAGTAATGAGAGGTATTAGTTCACTGTTTTCATGGATTATCGGCTCGAGGAGTCTGGGTAAACGGGGGCCATGACCACGGCGCGCACTCTGCTGGGACTGGACGTGTAGTCTGAGCTCATTAAGCCCTGCAGCTGTTTTGTGGTTTTATTGTATTTCCAACAAGCCTCTGTAGAGTTTCTTGCCGCGCTCGTGCTTGTTCATCAGTCTTTGTTGAGTTTCTGATCCTCCTGTCTCACAGCATCGACTCACATCACAGAGCAGTGTGACGCTGACGGAGGGATATAACGTGTGTGAATCGCTCCGTGCATGGATGTTGTTCAGTCCACCAGTAACTGGAAACATTCATTTCTATGGGTGGACTGTGTTTGGAAAAACCCAAATCAGGCCCAATGTGTTGTTCTGTAGAAAAACTCACTAGTTGAATCTTAACGAGATTCAACTAGTGAGTGAGATTAGTTGAATCTCACTCACTAGTCTGAATCGTTAAGATTCTGAATCTCTGAATCTGATTCTGAATCTGAATCGTTAAGATTAGTTGAATCTTAACGAGCTCGTTAAGTCGTTAGTGGGTGAATCCCATTGGTGGAACTCAAATATTTAAAGGGCTGCATTTTTTCATGTCTAAATACATTTTATTAAGATAGTAATAATATTCTCCACACACTGTTGGTAATGACCTCCATTCAATGCAGCTGGTGCCTGGTGTAGGAGCGGTTGGAGGTTGTTGTCGATCATTACTTGTTTTCAGTCGACGCAACCTTCGGAGCAGGCGCTTGTGGGAAAATCATTTAAAATCTGTGACATTTAAAAAACATTTTTAAACAGTGGTTCGAATCAATTTTCCTGCTGATGGTGAACAAAGCAAAGCAAGAAATCAAACATCATGAATGAGATCCTGAACGCAGCGAAATCACTTTCCCTGAGTCCGTGAGTGAAGCTTAACCTCCGGTAAGAACTGGCCCGTCGCCGTATGTCATCATTCACTCGCGCTATCGAGCGCTGAGCTGATGACGTCTGCCGCCGAGCGACTCCCACCTGTGACTGGCTGTCACTGAAGGATGCAGAGACACAACACAGACACGCACCGTGTGTGTTCGCTGGGTCTGTTCTGTCCCTCTGATTGTCTGGAGAATGAATGACTTGTTGGAGAGACGAGTAGTGTTTTCAGTGGAAGCTCCGGGAACGCCCAGATCCTCGTTATCAGGAACGAGGTGGGCTCCCCCGAGATCCGTGTTGATCAGTAAAAGCTGAGAAAACTTCACACGCGTTCACCAACTGTTGCCCGTCTCACGTTAGTCAGCTTGAACTTTGAGTGAGTGAAAGATAATAGACCCTCGCTGACCCAGCATTTAGTGTTCATGTGGTCGGACGGACTGATTAGATTAGTCGAGCTTCTTATCTCGCATACTGTTCACACTCATACTTACATGTTGCAAACCTAGGGGGCGCTGTTGAGGTTTAATAATGGTTATTGGCTTGAGTGGAGACCTGACAAAGCAGATTTGAGTCCTAGTTTCTGTCTCGCTGGGGACCTGTGGTTTTAATTTAACCGGCCAGTGGGTGTGGATGCTGTGTAGGGAACTATTCCTGTTCTAGACATTCCCCATAGAGCCGTGTGTGTGTGTGTGTGTGTGTGTGTGTGAGCCTTTTTGCTGGTTATTTTTGACGCTTTTTAAAATGAATGACTTGTTTTGTTTTCCTCTGATCTCCATGGCGATGAAACTGAGCTGACGCCAGCAGCATGTGTGAGGAAGCAGACAGAAAAGAAAAACCTTTCTCGCTCATAGAGCTGCGTCCCTCAGCACCGAAGACCGTAATGAAACCTGGTCTGTTTTAGTTACTGGCAGGTCAGTAGCATCAGCACTGTGCGCTATCAGACGCTGTTGTTCTGGAACTATTTAATCCTTGTCCTGTGGTACATTTGTCTCCATCCCCACGTTGCAGCTTGATGTGAGGCACTCAACAAACGTCTCTCGACTGTTGCGCTGGCTTGGGCGCCGTGTTCTTGCTGACCTATTCACTACCTGACTCTAACGGTTCATATTTTAGCTTCCGTGGCAGTGACAAATGGCCGCGCTCTAAAAGCCCTGTCTCAGGTGCTGAAACTCGGTTGATCTATGACTGAGTCTTGCTGATAAATGCCTCCCATCAGTTTGCGCGTGACGCCGATTCATCACCTCACCGAGGTTTGTGTTGGGAATCCATATTGGATTTTTAATGAAAGAGAATATAATGCAATTCAAAGTCAATGGGTTTGCCAATGTCCTCGCACTTTCCACACACCTATTAAGGTACATACACACGTGCCTGAAAGTCTCACGTGCTGGGTGTACTGTTTCAGCCGGTCCTGAAGGGCAGCCGGTGTAATTGTGTTTGTCTGTGGCAGACCTCACACTTCTGCGGCTGATAACTCGGACAGGGACTCAACGAGATTTATGAGCATCATCCCTGCAAATGAGAGTTTTGCATTTCGTGGAAGTCATTGTTCTTTATTTTTTGTCCTTTGATTTTGTGTTGTAGAAAGAAAAGATAGTTATAAGAGTCCACACAGGTTTAATCCAAAATGTATTTGTTCATAAAACTGTTTACATTATAGTTGGTCTTATTGTACACTGGACTATCTTTTTTTTCTGCCATTATAAACTATCTTCGCTTGGCACAGTTTAATGTTACACAGCAAAGAAAATGTTTTTCGCAGACATCGAAGCAGTGTCAACACGGTATTTAACACAGGATAGTTTGTGTGCTGTGCTTTACTCCAGTTGCGCTGCATGAATGACCAGTAGCCATGTAGATTATAGTCGAGATATCTGCCTGATTACGCTTGTTATAGTGACACAAGTTTGAAATACAAAATAGTCTCTGCCTTTAGCTGGTTATGTAAAATATGTATGAACTGGAACTCAGAAGTCATTAGATTGTCCAGTCCTCGTCTTCACTTAATCCCAAAGTGGTTTTACAGACAAGGACACTTCTTACATGGAGTCACCCGGTAAGTCTATTACAGTGGCCCTCACCTTGATCCCTGACACACCAAATTCCAGGAAAGGGGAAGAGGAGGATGAAGGAGTGTTGGGAATCAGTAGCGTCGCAGCCGGGTCTGCTACCAGTTTTCTGTAAAACACTTGGCTGTACAGAGATGTGTAGATGACAGAGCAAGTCACAGCGATGACGATGAAGAACACGGCGCAGGCAGCCATCACCAGACTGTCCCAGTTCTCCGTTTTCCCCTTGGGGACGGTTGCTTCGTTTGTGGTCACGTTAACACAGTCCACGCCGTGTCCAAGCTGCGCTGCAGTGACCTCGACACAGACCTGGTAGCGAGTGGAGGGTTTTAGCTGTTTGATATGGTACTCTTTGACATCGGCAGGCAGCCTGGCCGTGAGTGGCAACAGGAGGCCGGCCTCCCCGGCTAAAATGGACCACTTCAGCTGTGAAACCAGACCACCTGTGCTCTCCCAGGCAACAACCACAGAGTGAGACTGGACAGATGTGATATATACATGTAAAGGTTGGTTTGAAGACTTGACGTGCTGTCCATCCACCATGACCATCACAGACCTCAGATCGGCCCCGACCAGGTTATGAGCGATGCAGGTGTATGAGCCCACCTCCTGCTCTGTAGCATCGTAGATGTCAAAGGTTCCCTCGGGGTGCATGTAGTACTTATCCGACACACTGCCAGGCAGGACCCTGTCACCCCATGGTGTCACCCAGTAGATCTCAGGCTCCGGTTCCCCAAACGCCCGACAGTGCAACGACACAGAGCTCCCTCTACCAAGGTCAATTTGGTTTGGGAGGCTTCCAGGTGAGATCAGAGGAAGGCAGATCTCCGTCATCTCCCTAAAGTGCACTTGCTGGACATGCTGTCCTTGGTACTCTGGAGGTTCCGCACAGAACAACGAGTCAGGCTCCATGAATCGAACAGCTGTCTTGTTCATGTTGACCCAGCGAATGACGCAGTCACAGCGGATGGGGTTGCTGTGAAGACTGACTTCTCGCAGGTTGGGCAAGGACTCCACCGTACTGTGGTGAAGCGCACTCAGTGCGTTGCTGTTCAGCATCAGGGTTTCCATCCTGGGAAGCTTGTGGAAAGCCCTAGGGTGAATGTATGACAGGCGGGGGTTGTTAGTGGCCTCAATTTTTGTCAGCTCAGGGAGGTTGTTCAGGGCAAAACTGTCTATGGATACAAGCTCTGGCATACTGTTAATGCCAAGCTCCTTCAAATGCATCATATCCATGAAGTCACCTCTCTGGATTCTCTCAATGGGGTTCTTATTCAAATCCAGAAACTTCAGATTCTGGACTCGTGTCAGCGCTGCTCTGGGCACTCTATTAAGGAGGTTGTCAAAAAAAGAGATGCTCTCCAAGTTCTGAAGACCTACCAGTGTGTTGTCTGGGATTTCGGTCAAATTCATCCTGGCAAGCACAAGACTTCTGAGGTTAGCCAGAGGTTTGAAGTTCCTTTCAGACAGTGCAAGGATGGGATTCTCTCCTAACATCAATATCTCCAGGTTGGGAAGTGGCTGGAACCATTGGCTGTTGATGCTTCTCAGTCGATTGGAATTCAGATGGAGCCTCAGCAGCCTGCCCAGACCCTGGAAAGCTCCGGGGCTGATGGAGGAAATCAAGTTGTGGTTGACGTAGAATTCCTGGAGACTGGGAAGAAAAGCGAGGCAGCTGTCGGTGAGCTCCTGAATCCAATTCTCCTCAATGTGGAGCGACAGCAGCTGGGGGAGAGACCCCAGAAAAACATCGCTCACTGAGGAAATGTTGTTCTGAGACAAGTCAATTTCTGTGATGTTGGCCAAGTAATCCAAAGTTTTGTCCACGTTAATGATGTTGTTTGTCTGTAACAGCAGTACCTGTGTTTCTGAGGGGAGTCTCTCTGGTACGGCCGAGATGCCCAAATCATTACAGTCCACAGTGGCAGCTTCAGTGTAGACGGAGCTGGGTGAAAACCAGGGTCGTGTCTCACATCGACACAATGCAGGGCAATGAGCAGCCCCCTCAGAGGCCAGAACAAACGCAGCCAGAGACAGCTCAGCCAGCAAACAAGCTACGACTGCCGTCTCCTTCATCTTTGCCCCGTATTCCCTTCAGCCAGTAATTGGCCCTTATGGAGTCAGCTGTTAGCACCGTTAACTTCACAAATAAAAGCTCATTTGTTGCTGCAGCAAGACAGAGTGGATTTCTGCTGACGTCCGGTCCCCTAAGCTTTGGCCCTGTTGTCTTCCAGCTCTTGGCAAAGACGGGCAACCTTTCAGTTCGCTCCGTGCCAGGTTGTCATGCGCGCTGTGATATGTCAAGGTCGACGTATCCTTCAGGGAGAGGCGCTGAGCAGCAGAGGGGTGGTGGAGGAATGCTGGGGCTCCAGCTGGGGACGAGTCACTCTGCCTTCCATCATTATTATCCTCCGTCGCTGTCACTGGTGTCACTTTCCATCTGGGGAGACAGGAGAGAAAAAAGGCCAATATAAAGCTGCGCTGTTGAGACATGAAGGCATATTGACATTTAGGAATATTGAGACTTATTAAGCCTTTTCAGCCTCATTTAATTTTATAGCTTTCCTCGCACCGTTTCAGTTGTAAGTTATGATTAACGTGACCTTATTTATATTATTTGACAGGTGGAAATGTAAAAAATGGGCTGAAGGGCAGGAGGATTCTGGGAGATAGGCTGACGTTTGTTATTGCTTTTTACAGTCAGAGCGGGAGCATAAGTGTCCTGGAAGAGACGAGGCTCTAAGGTGAAGCTCAACGTACGTTAATCTAAGAGGCAAAACAGTCGGTGCGCTTTTTTTCCCACCGTTGTAATCAACAGACCTTTTTTCTCTGCCAACCGTGAAACCTTTCTTTGTGAAGCTGTGAACATGCACCCTGTGCACACACAGCACAGCGAGCAGACGGCTAACACGCTGAACCTCAGGGCGTCGTGCATCCACCAACGTATCTGCCGAGCAAGGTCTCGTCATCTCAGCAGCTTATGCATAATTCACGAGGACCTGAATCAACGCTGTTGGTACAGATGACGGCTCCGCGGCACACTTTCCTATGTCGACTGCACATATTGATGTTTTGATTAATTTGTGACCTTGAGTGCAGGAGCCACAGCTGAGTGTATGATGGCAGGTGAAGCTGTCGGTGTGGCTGCTGATGAGCAGGCGCTCTGACACTTCACGCATATATTGGCTCGCTTACGGCTGTAGGTGTGTGGAAAGGTTTGTCTGTCACTGACGTCACTCCACAATTCATTGAAATTTAAACAATTCATATTTGTGTATCCGAGTCAGAATAAACTAAAGCAACTAACAGATGAGATGTTACAGTAATATTTGTTTTACTGCAGCAAACCTCACGGGAAACATCTGGAAAGGCAGGAGGTCGGCATTCTGTTCATGAACATGGAGGATTTTTACTCATATATTATCCTTTTAACATTTCTTTTTGTACGAGACGGCGTCCAGTCCTGGTCCCAGAACAACACTGTCCTGCTGCTGTAACGATCTGCGTTCAGCCAATCAGAGCCTGTAAGTGCGTTCTCGAGGACGAGGATTGGACTGAATTCTAGATCCGTTGAGCAACAACAGGAACACGTTTAACACCGCTACATCTCTGTTCCGACTCCTGTAACTAACGTCAGGACAAACGAATGTGCCAGTGCAGTAATGAGGAGGTGTTGTTTGCTGCTTCTCTCCTCCACCTTTACATGTGATCCTCCCTACGCGGCGTCTCTGAAGCCTTCAGGCGTCCGTCTCCATCGCTGCCGTACTGTATGTGACATTATAGTGCAACGTAAAAGCTTCTCCGCTGAGATGGAAACAACATATTTTTGTACAGTATTTATCTAACAACAAAAACAACTGGCACTAATGAAGCGAGCGTGGTTTGAATGTTAAATGAAGCATTTAACAGTGGATGTTTTCTCTTTCTGTTGGAGAGCGCGCTCTCAGGAGACGCTAATTTTATTTCTCCAGTTTACTTCCGATGCTCACACACTCATTTCCCTCTTATTACTTAACACCGAGAGCCTGCAGTGACTTCTCTCATTTCCCTTTCTCTCTCTCTCACTCACACACACACACACACACACACACACACACACGCAGTTACATAAAATGGAAATGAGCGAGGTGGTCGACTCTCATGTTACGGGTTCATGTTGGATGAAGTGAGGTGAGTCTCCGTCCATTTCCTCTGCTTTTAAATACATTTCTGAAATCAAAAAGCCCATATTATGCAAATGAGATGCAGATTTAGATCCACGTTTGACTAGAACAAGCTCCTCGTGTAAAGTGACAAACGTAACGACTGGCAGCAGTGATTTAGATGCAGAACAGCAGGAGGGACAATCTGTCCCGGAGGCAGCGGTGGTCTCGGTGTTGATCATCACATCATGAGCCCGAACATTTTAGCGTTTCGTGCTGAAGGTGCCGCTGAGGTCGCGTGTTTGTCTTTTAAATGAATTAGTTTTATCATTTAAAAGCGGAGTCCCGAGCCGTCTGTAGGCTGTAGCTGCTACGATATCTGTGAACAACACTGTGTTAACGGAGGACAATCTGTTCAGCTTCACTGTTTCCTGCTGTTACCAGCAGCAGCACATGACTTTAAAGGACATGATGTCATCTTTAACGTTAGTGCTTCCTCTCTTCACCGCAGCACTGAACCTCAGAGTGGGAGTCGTGAAGTTCTCTCGACATCCACTACTTCACTGACATGCCGTGACCTCGGGGGTCAGAGCTCGCGCTCCCCGCATTCACTTCACTGCTGAAAGAGAAGCGATTACTGCTGTCGCCTCGACGCGACCTCGGCGCGCTCCGGCAAAAAAGAAAGAATCCGGCGCTGTTGTTGAAGTGTTTAGAGATGCATTATACGGCCCACATACAGACCGGCGCGGCGTCCTGTCAACCCGGCAGGAACGCCAGCCCCAACACTTTAAGTGCTGAGTATTGACATTCAGTGAACGGTTTAAAGCAGCACAAACGTGAAATATTTATGTGCTTCTCATACCGGGGGGAGAGGGAGGGGGAGGCTGAGGCCTCAGGGCACCGCCTCCTAATGTGGCAGACGTCTCATAAAGTGGCCCATTCCTCCATGTTTTATTCAGCGCTCTCTGATACACAAAGCTGCACACGGAGCCGGGACCCGGTTGATTGCAGACGGATGGCACAGTCTGCCTGCTGCTGGAAACGTGCGACGTGGTGACGGTGCTGGTTTAGTGTGAGGCGGCGGTTCGGTTACTGAAATCCAGAAATAATGTGCGAGTCTAGATTTAAATGAGGTTTGTTTCACGTCGTGAGTGAATCCAGTAACCTGGTGGATTACGGTCATTCTCAGGAGAAGTTTCATGCTGTGGACTGATCCCCTGGCGCCGCTGCTAATGAATATACGGACACGACTCGCCCGACACGTGTCTGCTGTGCGCCGTTCTGTGTCCACAGGTGACGGTGCGCTGGCTCCTCCACCATCTGTCAGCCAGCAGGATCTGCGGAGATGCGCGTCCATGCCAGAACCTCACGCTGCCTAAAAATCATCACATCACAACGACCACACAAAGCGGGGGGGCGTTTCCTCTGACTTCCTGTTTATTGAACACACGCGAGAGCGGTGACAGCAGAGAGCTGATGCTTTACATCAACAGCCAAGAGGGAAGCGTGAAATGAATTTAGGTGCTTGAACTCTCAAGGATCTCGTCTTCATTGCAGTTTATGTGTAAAGCACCAGACAGAGTAAGAGAAAGAGCTTCTGCACCAACTGCTGGTGAAGCAACAGGAACAAGTGTCCGTGCAGAGACACGAGAGACGTTGTTTCCAGCAAAGTACGAGACCAAATGTTTAACTTTCTGCTCCTGCTCCACCCGGGGCCGTTCAGCTGCAGAGTGTGTAGACCTTTGCTGACATGGCTGCACAGCCTCCGTCACACGCTGATAAGAACGTGATCAGCTCCACCTACTCCCGCAGAGCTGCAGTGATTTTATATTCATTCATCAGCAGAGACACAAAATCACATTTTTTATTTACTATGTTTTAGAAATGAAATAAACATTTTTGTTTGGGAACGTCCAAAACATTTGTTGTCTGAATAAACTCCACGTCATCAGCCCTGGTTGGTCACAAAGCAGCGTAACTAACGTGTTCTCACTGCGGATACGAGCAGCGGGAGTTAATAAGCCGAGGATCAAACTGCATCATCGTGGGACTGGAGGCGTTCTGGACTCGTTCTGACACGTACTGCGGTTTATACAGTAACACGCACGCACGCGCGCACGTCCTGTGTAGACAGGACGGTGTTATATCCTCCATCTGTTGCGTTGGTTCTGGGATATCTGTAAAAGATTTCCCTGCTGCTTTCCTGGTTTCAGGAAACAAAGATCTTCAATAACTTGATGCATCTGAAGTCGCACGTTGAGCTGCGTCTTGTCTTTGTGTCCAACGTCAGCTTTGCTCCATCAGCAGGTGTAGCTTTCAGACAAACGTATGTAGGTGATGTAGGTAATGCAAACATGCTGATCTGTTGTTGGACCAAGAAGAAGGAGTGCTCTTAAATGCTCTTAAAGGTGGATGTGTTTTTTCATTTCTCACGTTTTTTTGGCGGCTGAGCTGCAGCGAGCTCCGACTGACGTTGATCGGACAGGTTGGAGGCGCTTTGTCACAAACATCCATCACGGGGGCAGATAACGTCCAGCTGTGAGCGTTATTACGACGTCTCCGCTCGGCGTTTCTCCGACTACCTGTGTCAGTGATTTCTCCACCTCTGTGACTGGTGGCGGTGGTGGATGGAGGAGGTCGGGGAAAGGAGGCATTGATGAGACCATTTCTACCCTTTAAATTTGTGCGTCTTTGTCCAGAGGGAGCAGCGGGTTTAACTAGACGCTGGTTTACGCTTTGTGCTCTGGGATCAATAGAATCAGCAAACGTTCCTCGGAGTCCAGTCATGGATCCGAGTCAGTAACAACAGAACCCTGCCCGAGCAGCGTGTCCCCGCTTCCCTCTGCCTAATTGATTTCACTGGGTTTGAACTCTGAGGAATCACTAAAGCATCAACGTTTCTACAGTAACCCCCCCCCGTCCATTTACCATTGATTTACTATTAAACCGGCCTCATATGATCCCGTCCACTAGTTTGTTTCCTCCCCCATCCTCCCTCCCCCCTCCGCTGCACCCCCTGTTAGCACACATCTCTCCTCCCGGTAATAACCCTGACACACACTCTAAACACGCACGCACGCCGTTTGACAGCGTGACCTCTGTTTGCTGGTTTACGATGGTACTTGTGCACAGCTACAGTCGTGTTCAGCGTGGGCGGGCGCAGCAACAGAGTGACAGGTCGCAGGACACACAGCTGATGCAGCCGCATGTGGCTCATGTGGGAAGAGCTGCCGTTAGAAAACGGCTGCATTAATAAGAAATGCTCCCTTTTCTGGAACAAAGTAAAGAAAGTTCAGGATTGTGACTGGTGTTCAAACGAGCCCATGAAATAGTAAAACCAGCAACTTTCAGTCTCTCTCCTCAATATCTTCTCCTCTTTAGTTGATTTATTAATCTTTGCTGTGATCCACACTGAATAAAACTCTGACACTGTTCCCCACTGAGTCTGCAGCTGTGATCCAAACCAATTAGCTCCCAGTTTTTACAAATGGCTCGTTCTTATGAAGTTGGCTAAAAAAAATCTGTAAAAATTCCATCTTTTTTTATCAGGGCTATTGATGAACATCCCAGTTTGTTCAGAACCTCCGTCTTCATGGGTCCAAACAGAGGTGTTTGGTCATCTGGTTAATTCCTGTGAGTTTGTTCGTACTGGAGCACATCCGGCTTTTAATGAGGCGTTTTCGCTTTTAGTGGCTGCTCTGTACCTGAACATGGAACAGGTCTGTGAATGTAGGATTGATTCCGTGTGCGCGTGCGTGTTGGTGAAGGACTCATTGATCATCGGAGCTCTGTGACAGAGAAATACAAGATAAATCAGGCTTCTAAAACAGTTTCTAACACCTACAGTGTTTGTGCTGGGACTGTGGTAACTAACCCAAAAATACTTCAAGAGACTGTCTTCAGCTTCCAAACAACTTTAAATGTTGGATGCATCCAACTTTGCGATGAAAGCAGCAGCAGCAGCAGTATCGAGAAGCATTGAAAGGCTGAATGCAAATAGCTCCTGTCTTTACGTTTTGTTGCTCCTGAAGACTGTTGTGTGCACATTTGCTTTATTAAATGTCTTTCAAATATCTTTATAAGGATCAGAAAAAAAACATTAGTAAGCTGTTGTTGAGCTTATTGTATTGGTCATAAATCAGAAGCACAGGATTCTGGACTTGTTGTAGGTGGTGGTGCAAGCTTCTAGCTTCATAGTGTTCTGTACTGTTAGTGTTACTTACTGTTACATAGTGTTACGTAGTGTTCTGTACTGTTAGTGTTACTTACTG
>JAUMHF010000023.1:20361584-20374482 GCA_032359275.1 Microctenopoma steveboyesi | reverse complement strand
TACGCACAACCGCCGCCACACAACACCCATGAAACCATCATACGCACAACCGCCGCCACACAACACCCATGAAACCATCATACGCACAACCGCCGCCACACAACACCCATGAAACCAATCAGAACTACATGCTGGAAATAATAACGCAAGAAATAATCAAGTATTTTATTGGATCACTTGTCCTATAGTGTAGCGGCATGAGAGCTCAGCGGGTGGAACAGTCGTCTTCCCACCTCGAGTTCAGGGCTTCGATTCTCCGTCTCCACAAAGCTACATGTCCAGGTGTCCGTGGACAAGACACCGATGCCCCGTAGTAGTGCAGACACAGGTCCAGCAGCTGTTCACACAACACGAGGATCAATAAAGTATTCATCATTATTATCATAATAATATGTAGAAAAGGGTGGAGACATAGAAATGTACACTTCAGCCCCCTACTTTTCAAGCAGACGTGTGGGACTACACCAACATGCTACGCTACACAGTGTAAACCAATGCGTTCTTAACTTTCCTGCAAACATGACGATTCCCTGAATTTCCTGTTTAACATTCCAGGAGAAAGAGCGCCGACCTCCTCAGACCAGCTCCTGATGTCTGGATGCTGTTTGTAGTTTGCCCGTCTCTGAACAGTGGCATTAAAGTTTCAGCCAGTGAGGTCAGACAGAGAGCCTCGGCCTCCAGCTCAACCGATCCAGCCCAGAGGCTCCGTGGAAACCACACTCACTGGTTCTACTCGTTACTCCCCAGACAATCGACCGGCACCGTTAGTTGTTACAGTGTCTCAGAACAGAACCAGCAACAATGCAGAGAAATTCACCTCTAAAGGTTTTTCTGCTCGATTAGGTTCCTAAATAAACTTTATTTATACAGATGCCAAATCCCAACGTAGGATCGCGCAGGTTGTCCCACAAAAAGATGAGCGAGGTCTTTTCATCTCAGCTTCACTTCTACTGTGAGAGACGAAAAGAATATTTGTACCTGCTCCCATCTAAACAAACCATTCATTACACGGAGGGGAAGGGGATTGTTTCATGCTTCAGTTCTGCTTCTAAATCCCCAGGAAAGCGTCAGAGTCTCAGCTGATGAGAGGTCAGAGAGCAGGTGGTTTCTGTGTCCAGCAGAACCGAGCTGCAGCATCTCTGTCTTTATGGGAGGACAGTGTTCACTACACACGGACGTCTGACAGTCTGTCGCCTCCAGATGTTCGGCCCAGGGCACACCTGGCTAAGACTGAATCAGTGGAGCACATTCAGGAAATGTTGCATCCAGCAAGGAGCCCTCGTTTAAATAATGAATTCAGTTTCACTCTGGCTCGCAGGACTCGCTGCCACCCACCTCAGTCTTTCACTCAGAAACACATCAGCTCCCACAGATGAGGCACTCAGCCGTTGGGTCGATCAGAAATAGTCCAAATACCAACTAACCGCCCACAGTCTCTGCATACAGTAGAGTAAGTTCCACACGGAGCAAACCTTCAACTTTCCTCGGAGCTGATCTGGAGAAATGTAAAACTGGACAGAGAGCGAAGCCCTGAACGTAGAGCGGCGGATCTCACGATGTGGGAACGTGATCTGCTGAGGAGTTTAATAATAACATTTTACTGGGCCCAGATAGATCTGGCAGGGGGGGGTCGATACCGGTGAGTCAGCCTCGGCTCATTCAGCTGCCAGGTCGCGGTGTGGGAGGTTCCACGAGGCAACAAGCCAAAGAAGTACGAGAAGGAAGCAGCCGAGGATGAACCAACGGACACGAAGTCTTCAAGGAGGCAAAACACTCCCAAAACCTCCAAGACAAGGATTCAAATGATTGTTAGGGCTGCAGGTGGGAGGAGTCAGAGAAGCAAACTAGATTAGACACACAAAGCCAGGAGTCAAACCAGCAACCTGAACAGAACCGAGACATGAAGCAACCAGTAAATGTGTTTTCCTGCTTTATAACACGTTTTAACAGAAATGAGGAAATTAGAAACCAAAACTCTCTGAACTAAAAGAACATTTAGAAATCATCCCTGGACGATGGGGGGGCGTGTACCCAGAGACCAGGTGTTAGATGTGCTTCTGGTGTCTGAGCTCTCTGATTGTCTTCGTGTCTCCCTGTCCTGTGTCGGTAGATAAGACGCCGACCTGCTGAATATTAATCAGTTGCCTTAATTCTTCGTGTTATTAAAGCGGATTTCCAGCTGCAGCTGTTGTGGGGGTGGAGGCTTTTCTCTTTGCCAGCTGTGAGCCGAAGCACAGACCGTGTAAAGGTTAGTCTCAGATCCTGGCGCGGCGTCTCTTTAACGTAGAGGCCGATAACAGGTGCCTTTAAAAGCATTTGACATTTCCCAGTGAGCGTTTGACCTTATGCAGAGCCAGGTATAATTATCTCTTCCGCCGATGGTATCGGGTCCCAGGACGCCAGTGTCGCTGGAAACCCAAACGTTCGGCACCATTCTGACCCGCGGTTCTGCTTCCTGTGCAGGTGTCTGTGGGGCTGCTTCACGGTCGGGCCTCTCACATCATCTGGCCGCCAAGTCGATGGCAGCGCATCAAACCGTCCATTCCCCCAAACCGAGGGCTGCTGGACGCGGAGGAGGAGGAGGAGGAGGAGGAGGGATGAAGACGCACTGTCTGTGGTTTGATGGTTTTACCCGAGACGTTCTACGGCTCCAGAGACTGATGAGAAGCATCCTGTGACGTAGCAGCCGCAGCGTTTCTGGTCCGTTTGATCCTGATCCAGAATCTTTCTCGTTGCTGTAAACGGATTTTTGTTGGTTGGAGACGATGTGAAGAACCAAACGAGTCTCGTTACCTGATAATTAAAAGAATCTTTGAATTGATTCTTTTCTCTGAGTCTTTCACTGAATATTTCATATTTAACAGTAAAAACCACCTGATGTATGAGAAACACGTGTTTCACCTTTAGCTGCCTGTGAGACGTCTCGCACACTTTGTCTCTGCTCGTGTGAAGTCTCGCTTAGAGAGGAAGCACCTGCAGACAGCTGACGTCCGTTCTCTCAGAAGTGGCTGCTGAGTCTGGGACGCTAACAGCTGTGTCACGGCGTAACGGGACCCCCACCCCCCACCCCACATCTGTATAATGGATCCACCTGCAGCTCTGACTGACACAGAACACGTCCTCATTCTTTACGTCCCGCATTTACCTGATGTACACTGAGCTGAAAAGACTCATCCGCTGTTGTTTCCGTGCCAACAAACCCCGGCGGCTGCAGCTGCTAGGAGACGCTTCCGACCTGTGGACGCCTGGTGAAATGAAGGAACAGTGCAGGTTGGGACACGAGGACATCGGCTGAATCTCCCGCTTGCTGCACCTTTGCATTTAATCTGCACAAAGAGCTTTTGATGCATGAGATCATTCAGAGGCGACGAGATGATGTCATAACCACGTGTCAATATGACTTTCATCCTCAAGGACGAGTCGCAGGTTTTGCTGACTCTGCTGTTTTCCCGTAGCTCGGGTAGTTCCCACCACGTCCTGACTCCTGGACCCTCCAGTTGCTCCTCTCTCGCTGCGATCTTGGGCGTCGCTGCTGTCCTCAGGCTCGTCGTCCTGCAGCTCTGTGGAGGAAGACGTCTCAGTCGGTTCTGCAGGAGAAATGAATTGAATCAACTTACTGACGTTTGATGTGTCCGCTGACTGTAGATCCCAGTCTGCCGACGTCATGAAACTGTTCTGGTCCACGTGTGTCTGTGCAGAGGGAGAATATGGACGAGTAACATCTTATTTCTGTCTTGGTCGGCGGCTCTGTGTTAATAAAAGAGAAGCGGGTGAGTGTCGGGACGAGGCCAAACGAACTCGGCGAGCGAGGAGCTGCTGACGACCTCTCCGACGTCTGAAAGGTTTTTTTTAATGCAGGGTAACTCATTACCTTTTTAATGATATCAATAATTACTTAGCACTTAACATGCTTTAAAATAGTGCAACTTCAACCATTAGCCACAGAAGAAGAAGATTCACTAATTAAATTTATAATTACCTTCTATTATGCAGCGGATTAAAACAATCGCTTAGCGTCAGCTGTGTCTCGTTGTTCTCTAATTGCGTTTCCTGCAGGAAGTTTGAGCCGAGAAAATAAAACGTCGAACTTTCTTTTCCCAGAATGCATCACCGCGCTGAAGGCAGCTGTGGTGGACGCAGTGAGAGCGGCTCCTGTCCCTCGTGTCCCCCTGCATGGGGACTGTTGGTTTGTGACATTTCATAAACGTTCATGTTTACGCTCCCGAGGAGTTTCACCTCCCTCCCAGGAGCCTCCATCACCTCCAACTCAGGAACGTGTTGGGAAACCCAAACGGATCCCGCTCATCACATAAGAACCTCTAAAACATCTTTATATTTCCTGGTCTGATGATTTAATAATGTGGTTATCAGCAACGTGATTCATTCTCCTCTGACGAAAGATTAAGAAAACCTCCCGATAACATCTCAACGTGAGCTCTGCGGTCTCCTGCTCACAGATTTACAGCACTAAACATTTCCCCCCTCCCTGCATCATCCCACTCTGCACGTATACGAGCCGTTACAGCAGAGAAAGCGCTGAGAAATTCAAACTAGAAAAAGAAGTTGGGAAGAAGAGGTCAGAGGTCATGAGGGCTGCAGCAGCACTGAGCTCCTGAGACGACACCATGGTCCAGCTGCTTCATCTGATTAATAATAAAAAAATATATGTTGAAAATGATCTAGCTGTGACAGAAGTGAAAGTTCATCATCGTCTAGTTGGATAAAGCGAATGAAACAGAAAGAAAAGCATTGAAAGCCTCCAGTGTTGAATCAGGGTTCAGAGATCGTTATCTGCACGAAGACGTCCTCTAATTACAGCTTCTACGGCTCCGTAGCCAGAATCTAACATCGCAGGGAGGTAATGAAATAATAGTTAAATATATCATAAGCAGCTCATAAATGTATGTTCAATACTTGTGACACCTGGTATTTAACGGCGGCAGAGATTCCTCCCCCCTCCGCCTTTTTCTCTCCATGAAAGCAGCCGACGTGTCCTTGAGCAAACGGACTGTCGACGGGACAGAAGCCCGGTTCCCCTCATTTGTCCTAAACGTTAATGTCACGTCCATGTTCTTCTACTGAAACATTAATAAACTACGTGGAGCTCCGTCATTTAGCCTCCACCTTCAAACAGGAGAGTGTTGGCCTAGCTTAGCACGAGGACGGTGTCCTGTGTGGACACAAACCAGCTGCTCGTTCAGGTGTCTTCATCCTCACCGTCAGACCCCAGGTCAAAGGAAGGGAGGTGTCGGATTACGTTGCTCACAGATGCAGGTCAGCGGCTCTCCAGCGGCTCGTCCTTCGGGCCTCCTCCGTCTTCATCACAGACTCTGATGTGTACGATCGTCTGACAAGTGATGGAGGCAGAGACGGCGAGTGTGTTTAGCCCCGGGGCCCTCCGCAGAGAGCTTTCAGAGAATGAAGAGAGATGAGGAAGAGGAGTGAAGACAGAACCTCTGACACCAGCTCACGGTGCATTCACTGACCTGAACACTGCAGCGCGTGGTTTAAAAAATGCTTCAAATCTCATCTGCAGCAGTTTCTGAGCGAAGCTCTGTCCCTCTGAGTTCTGCTGGACTGGTGGTTTTGCAGGTCCGGTGCAGGGGCTGGATGAGACCGGCCCAGTGCAGAGGCCCAGTTAGACTATTAGAAATTAGATAGTAATATTAATCCCCAGTTAGTAAGAAAGCCCAGTCGTCCTGTAGCTGCCCACAGACCCCACCCCGGGGGCTGAATGGACCCCGCCATTGCAGCGGCTGCTCCTCCTGCGGCTGCTCCTCCTGCAGCGGCGGCGGCTCCTGCAGCGGCGGCAGCTCCTGCAGCGGCTCCCAGCGCGAAGCAGAAGCAATTAAAAAACTCAATTCAGCAGCTCAAAGTCCTGCTGAGAGAGAGATAGTGTGGTTGAGCTGATAAGCGGCTCAGCTACAGACGCTCTACATTACAACACCCCCCCCCCACGCCCCCACTCCAATCCCACCTGGGCTATCTCCAACACCAGTGGCAACAACAGGCAATTTGTGGGTTATACGGGCTAATTAAGGGATGTTGTGTGTGGTGTTGGCTGACACGCTTCATATCATGTTAGTGCTCCCCAAGGGCGTCCAACGCAGAGACGCATCAGCGTGGAGACAACCTGCAGGTGCAGACGAGCAGAGTGTGGAGTCACTGAGACGCATGAGAGACCAGATCCTGCAGACACCAGCAGCTGCTGTGTTCTGGAAGCGGTTCTCTCCAGTCCTGAGGAACAGGGCCTGTGATGGGGCAGCGGATCCTCAGTGTTTGTTCATCAGCAGCTTCATCCTGATCGTGAGGGTTTCCGCTGCAGCGTGTGCGTGTGTGTGTGTGTGTGTGTGTGTGTGTGTGTGTGAGTGAAGCTGTGGGCACATGTGACCTCTCTGCGCGTGGTGTTTGATGGTATGTCTGTTTTACAGCTGGAAGGATGTAGAAAATGTTTCTGGAGATAAACTGCTTTCTTTCATCTGCCTCTGGTTTGATCTCAGAGGATGAATCTGTGAAGAGACGCTCACTGGTTCCATGAGGAAGCTGAAGGATCAGTTTCCTGCACACTCGTCTCGTCGGTGATGATTTAGTAGCTTCAGGCGTTTGTGTGAAAATGTCCTGATGTGTCGTCACCACGCAGACACTCGGCGTGCGGCTGCACAGTGGAACTCGGATCTGCTGAAGGAGAAAAGTACTTTATTACTTCATGACTGAATCCTTTCTCGTGAGCTGGTGATTTTAACCCTTCAGAGAAAAGTGATGTGGGAAAAGTACCATGACGAAGTACAAATACTTACAGAATGTCAAGAATCTACTTCTCCACTTTAAAGTTCTGCAAACCGTTGGTCTGAGGTATCCTGAGGTACCAGAGTTGAAAAGTACTGTATTTCTATGTTGGGTATTTTTTGCAGGTCTTTAAAAACCACACGTTGCTGCATGTGATGAAGGAGGAGGAGGAGGAGGTTCTGGTTTATCGTGGGTCTGGTCTCTGAACAGTCAGCTGCAGCCGGGCCACGTCTCATGTTGTGTGAACGTATCTGATTCAGCTTCATTGCTTGATCAGTTTGACTTGTGGTTTCTTGGTTCTGACAGTACTTTCTTTAACTCAGAATCCCTAAATGTTCATATTAAAGCTTCTCCTTTTTTACGTCCTGCAGCACTTCCCAGGTCTAACAGAACCAGAACCCTGGCTGTCCATGCAGCACAGGACGGGAGAGAATCTGTGAATGTTTGTTTTCTGTCCAGCATGTGAAATGATAAATCTCCACCTTCTGCTCTAAAGCTCGGAGCCACCGTCAGGCTGAATCCTAAAGAGCTGCTGCATGAGGCGGGAAGAGGCAGAGCACACCGGGTTGTTGGGGCCAAGTCTCTAATCTCCCTCCCTAACACACCAAGCTTGTTTGAGCCTCTGAAGTCAGATAAACCTGCGCAGAGCTCCACTCGCTGGTCAAGGACGGTCCACGCGGTGGACATGGGAAACTTCCAATCTGCGGGTTCCATCACCTGAAACAGCAGCAGGTGCTGAGCTGCTCTTCATCCTCACTGCCGTCTAACTTCCTGTTTGATCCCAGGTCTCCTGCAGGCTGTGTGGAGTTCCTGGATCCTGACTGGGAGGAAGGGTGAGAAGAGACGAGGTTACGTCACATTAAATGAAACTCAGGAGAACAACAGGATGCTTGAGTCCAGTTTCTGAAGCCCGATGTGAACATGGGATGAAGAAGTTTCTCATTTGAACTAAACCAAACCTGATGAGACTTTTAAATGTGCAGGTACAATTCAGATTCAGATTTTATTCCAACACCGTGCAGCGTCTTTCTTCTTTATTCGAGCTGCTGGTAGAAAGAAAAAACTCACGAAAGATTTTCCCCTGAAGCGTCTTTAATAATCCCACTAATTAGAAACGATGATGGAAGCGATGCCTCTGGATGCTGAGGAAAAACACAATCTGCTTTTTAATGTCAGCTAAAGGTTTGAACAGTGAGGGGAGAGTGCCCCCTGCTGGTCGGAGTGAGAAACGGTGCACAGCAACTGAGTACATTTACTTACTGTAACTGCAGTTGTGAGGTACCTGAATATTCGATCTTATTGTACTTTTAAATATTTGCAAACTCGAATCTGAACTGATGTTTTATTATCAATCATAAATCATATAAAATAATAATTACCATAAGCAGAGGTGTCAAAGGACTCACATTCTCTACTAAGGACAGAGACGTGTGAAAAAAACTACTCTGGTAAATGTAAATGTACAGGTTTTGAAATGTACTTAAGTACAAAAAGTGAAAAACTATTTCACCTTAAATTATGTCTTTTAATGATAAAAAATGTTTTAGTAAAAACAAAACACATGACTTTTCTTCTTCTGTTCACAACCTGCTCTGTGTTGTTTAGACAGGTGATTCAGAAATTCTAGTTTTACTTTAAACTACATTTCAAACAGGATAATATAGATTAAACTATGGAGGATGTTCTGATCAGGTTTTTACGATCACCACTGATCACTGATATCGATCGTTTGGATTGTACATGTTCTAGATCTAGGTACAGACTGGTGAGTTATGTGCGCTATTAAATTATGATGCTCTAGAATGAGACCTGACACAGTTTAACATATCTATGTTTATTGCTAATAATTACCAGTTTTTCCAACCTGGTGTGTAATCAGTGTGTGAGTAGAAAGTACAGATGTTTCTCTGGAAATGTAGGAAGTAGAAGGTCGTCAGAAAAATACATACAGATATCTGAAAATCTACTGAGGTACAGTAACGAAGTAAATGTACCTCTTGATTAATTAGATTAAATAAAATGAGCCAATCTGCAAAAATCTTTTTGTTTTATTGTTGTAGTGAATGATTTAAGCTGCTGCAGTCATAGTTTTCTTTCATTTACAAACAGATATAAAATGGTAATATTACAATACAAACATTTTCACGTAACCCAACGAGATTAGACCCAGTGTGAACAGACACGTCCCAGAACCAGTGCCCGTGTTCTGGTTCATTCTAACATGGAACCATGAGATGACCCGTTTGACCAGAACCAGCTGTTGCTGTAGGTCATGTCCTCACAAGCTAGCTACGTCATTATGCTACCGGGAGAAGTGACGTCAGCTAGCGCACGAGCAGCTAGCACAGCGCTAACAAAGCTAGCTACCGTTACTATGCTACCAGGAGAAGTAACGTCAGCTAGCGCACGAGCAGATAGCACAGCGCTAACAAAGCTAGCTACCGTTACTATGCTACCAGGAGAAGTAACGTCAGCTAGCGTACGAGCAGCTAGCATAGACCATGGATTTGAAATCGTGTCGTTGTCTTGTTCCGTTAACTTAACGTTATAAATTGCAGTAGAAACTTTTCGCATTGCATTATAACTTTTTTTTACTCTGTTTTTATTTGTGGATTTAAACCAAGCAAAGGGCGGTTCATAAAGTTTACAACTTTATCCACCGCCGGTCATCTTTTGGCGACGGACCGTAGACGCTTAGCCTGACTTCCGGTTGGTGTTTCCACCATGTGGGAGATGGCTTCACCCACTCAGGAATTAACTCTGGTCGGTTTGTGTGATGGAGACCTCGACCCAAAGAAATACCAGTCCTCATTTTTGACCAACAAAGTTGGGGGTCACCCGGACTGGTTGCCGGTCATCTCCCTGCCGTCTCCACGCTGCGGTCGCTGCGGAGCTCCGTTAGCCCATGTGGTACAGGTGTACTGCCCCCTGGAGGCCTCCCCCTATCATAGAAACCTCCACCTGTTCGCGTGCACAGGTTCAGGCTGCAGCGGCCGCTCAGACAGCTGGAGGGCGCTGCGCTCACAGTGTTTGGAGACGGAGGGGGCTGCAGCGCCATCACTCAGCAAGCCCGCCCCGGCTCAGGAGGCTCCTCTGTCGGCCACCGACTGGTGCGACACCGCGGATGACTGGGGGATGGATGGAGGAGATGATGGTGTGAAGCAGGACGGTCAGGTTCAGGAGGAGGCTGCAGCCCCTGACGCAGAAGGTGAGGCTGAACATTAGGTGTTAACGCGAAGCAGTGAGTCTAGAAACCTTCTGAGGGGGGGAATTGTGGAGATGATTTTTAAGACATCATGTTGCGCCTTAGATTAGATTCAAACATCCTAAACGTGATGCACTTTAAGCTTGGAGTGTTTGGTCGTGGGTGCTAAAATATCAGAACAGCTAAAACAAATTCTTGTTCTAACATTCTCTTCCTGGCCCAGCGGTAGGTCCTGCATCATGTGGGATGGACGTCAGCAGCAGACTAAAACACCTCAGTTTGGGAGAATCACTTGACGACGTTCCTGCCTTCCGGCCATTCTTCATCAGCGTGATGGAGGAGGCGGATCTGTTTGGAGAGGGCGGCGACCTGCAGCATGTTCAGGAGCTGCTGAGGGAGTACGAGAGGAGAGAAGGCATGGTGGCAGAGGAGCTGGACGGCACTCAGGGCAGAGGTGGCGGAGGCGGGGAGGAGAAGTACGAGAAGACCAGAGCCAAACACGGAGATGCCGTCTTCTCCAGATTCATGAAGAAGATCTCACTCTGCCCACAGCAGATCCTGCGCTATTGCAGAGGTGGGAAACCGCTCTTTATTTCCGAGCCGCCGTCCAACATGGCTCAGGTGGTTTCAGCATGCAGCTCCTGTGGAAGGTCCCGGACGTTTGAGCTGCAGCTGATGCCTGCTCTGGTCAGTCTGCTGCAGAGGAAGGACAGCAGCACGGAGGTGGAGCTGGAGTTTGGGACAGTTCTGGTTTACACCTGTGCAAACAGCTGCTGGGCGGCAGGATCAGGAGCTGCCGTGGAGGAGTTGTGCTTCGTTCAGACGGACCCGGACCAGCAGCTTTTTAAATGACTGGTCAGATGGAGGTGCAGCAGGGCTCCTGTCTGAGCAGCGGTGTTGGTCACAGGTTCAAACAGAAACAAGACTCTCCCCTGATATCAGGTTCATCTCATAAAAGGAAAACAGCTGGTTTTCCAAACAATTAAAACCCGGCTGCTGCACGTTTACAGGGTCAAATATTTACAGACAGAAACGTCCTGCGTCGCGCTGCTGACACCAGAGACAAAACGATTCACAGCTCTGCTCACGATGAACTGTGCCTTCAACATGAGACGGCGGGTCATTGGTGCCGACGCCGTCAGCACGTTTGTGACTTTAATTTTTGTGCTCATGCAGGAGTTTTCGCTCTGCGTGATCCAGAGCAGATTTAGTTTAAATCACATTCTCGGCTTCTTGTTCCTGCAGCTAAGCCTTGAAACCTGCTCTGACCTTTGACCTTCCCGCTGTAAGAAACAGTCCTCACGCTCTTGTTGAAGGTCACAACACATCTTTTATTTTTACTTCAACCTTACAACATGTTTCTATATTTCTGCAGGTTGGGGTTGAAAAGCAGGGATGTAAGAATTCAGCGAAGGAAATGTAAACTGCACCGAGTTAAACGAATGTATATGATGAACTTGACTTTTCACTGGTATCAAAAATAGATTTCTTAACAGGCCAATAAATAATTAGAGGATTCTCTGGGTGATGACTTGATTTCAGCCCTTTGGTTGGTTTCTACAGTTCAAATTCAATTCAAAGTGGAAAATTTGTTCGTCAGTGAGGTACGAGTGGTTTTCACTCTAGAATTCCTGAGAGAGGTAAAGAGACGCCGGCGTGACCGGACGCCCTGATGAAACGAGTCCGCTGGCTGGTTTTTTCAGGCACTTGGGTTTGGTGGGTTTGGTGCACCTTGTGCACAGGTGGCCGTCCTGTTTGTTTCTCAGAGAGAAGGAGCAGTGGGACTACTGAGGGCCTTCGCAGAACGGCAAGCCAGCATCACCAGACTTGTGCTCCCAGTCGTACTGGTGGTACTGGTCAAACTGGTCGGGCTGGACGCTGCTCAGAATGCTGATGTCTCTGTCGATGATCTCGTTCACTGTAAAGAGCAGGAAACATTATTTTGTATGGTTGGACAGAACAAAAGACAAAGAACATGTGATCTGCGTTTTAACAGTGAAGTCGCTCATCTCTCAGCCTTCACGTCTGAAACTGGTTTAAAGCTCAACAACCTCAAGCTGATGTTTCTTCCTTTTCTCTTTTCAGCTACAGTTTAACGCTCACGCAGAACGACATCAATTAGCTCAGTCGGGGCCTACAGTCAGAAGGAGGGGCCTACAGTCAGAAGGAGGGGCCTACAGTCAGAAGGAGGGGTCTACAGTCAGAAGGAGGGGCCTATGCGTCTGACAGCAGTCTGTCTGCGCTCAGTCTGGTCATACCGGTAAAACCCGAGGCAACAATACTCTAATAATTAGCAGCAGCCTCCAGATCAGCCTCAGCATCAATTTAAACGTCGTCACGGACACATGAGAGACAAATACTTCACCGCCTTCACAGTAACAAGACTGTAGAAGAACTTAAGTCCAGCTGCTTCATGTCTGAGCACATAAATAAAAAGTATTTCTTCTTCCCTTTACAACACTGAGCTCCGAACGTGACCATAGATCAGTACTTTTCATACTTCTTTGTGTTTCAGAAGCCGTATCACTCTCAGAACGACCTCCACGTGTCTCAGGCAGCTGCTGTGGGTCAAAGTCACAGGGGGTGGGGGTGGGGGGTGGAGCAGGCCAGGCGGCGGGCCAGAGGCCTGACGACGGCTGCCGCCCACCAACGGAGACAAATTTAACTCCCATCTGCATCATTCAGATGAGCAACCACAGCTATTATTAACCCAGATCAGAGAGAAGCGCACACACACACATACACACACAGAGGGACCAACATCACACACACACACACACACACAGAGGGACCAACATCACACACACACACATACACAGAGGGACCAACATCACACACACACACATACACAGAGGGACCAACATCACACACACACACACACAGAGGGACCAACATCACACACACACA
>JAUMHF010000023.1:20310163-20353493 GCA_032359275.1 Microctenopoma steveboyesi | reverse complement strand
GATGCAGAGAGAGAGAGAGAGAGAGTAGCAAAGAGAGACAGAGAGAGAGACAGAGAGAGAGAGACAGAGAGAGAGATAAAGAGGAGAGAGAGAGAGAGAGAGAGAAAGAGATGCAGAGAGAGAGAGAGAGAGAGAGAGAGAGAGAGAGAGATGCAGAGAGAGAGAGAGAGAGAGTAGCAAAGAGAGACAGAGAGAGAGACAGAGAGAGAGAGACAGAGAGAGAGATGCAGAGGAGAGAGAGAGAGAGAGGGAGAGAAGCAAAGAGTGGCGTCTCCAGCTGAACGACAATGAGCCAAACAGCAGCTGAATGACACCGAGTGGTTAAACCACCAGGTCACGTGAGAAAGGTGTGACTGTGATTCAACGTTTACCTCGCACACATGTTGTTTTCTGGAAGCAGAGGGACCTCCAGAACCTTAGTGCCACCGAGTATTTTCTCCTGGCAGGTGGTGGTGACCGTCTTCCCCGTCACGCGGTGCACCTGGTAGAAGGCGTGAGGGCGGAGGTATCGGTCGTCTGCGGTGCCGATGAACAACAGCAGGTTGACCTGCTGCTCGTTGTATCCGCTCAACTGCAGGCGAAGTCAGATGATTGATTAGAAAGGAACAGTTCAGCAAATATAATATAACATGTTCCCAGCATGGAATTCTTCATCCTGCCATTTTTCCAACGTCCTTCCTGATTCTTGCGTCAGGCTGATGCTGACCTGTCTCAGCTCGTTACCTCGCTCATCGTCGTGATGATATGGATCCAACGCGCCCGTCCAGGCAGTTTCAATGTGTAATGCTTTTGAGATTATGTCACAGCTCAGCTCCAGATTTCACTTGAACCACGTTCCTGTTTTCTCTGGTCACGTTTCTCCCTTAGTTACCTGCTCAACCACACACACACACACACACACACGCACGCACGCACGCACGCACGCACGCACAGACACACACACACACACACACACACACACACAGTCTGTTGCCCCCCCCTTTCTCTCTGCCACCTGTCACACACACTCACTCACTCAGGTTTCCCTCCCCCTTTGCTTTGTTCACTGTCTCTTCTCTGCCTTCACACACACACACACACACACACACATGCTGCTGAGGCCAGTTCCAGGTAACCAGGCCCAGTATTTAAGGAATTCTCTTCACACACACAGACCGTCTCTGAACAACGCTGCCTGGCTTCCTGCTCCGTGACGCCACACACACTCTGCTCTCGTCTGTCGTCTCTCGTTCTTCCTTGACCTGGTCTCCTGCTTTGTTTTGCGTCTCTCCGTTACACAATGAGCCCATCTGACATTTACCACTGTGTGTTTTCACACTCGTCTGGCTTCAGCATCGGCCTGAAATTCTGACCCCAGAATAGCCACGCCGGTGTCTGTTACACACGAGGCCTTGATGGCGCTTTACTTGTCTCAGCCTGCCTCTGTTCTCTGATCCCCCCCCCACAACATCAGCGAAACAGATGTCCGAACAACCTCCGTCACGCTGTGATTTCTCCCACGTTTATCGCCACAGGCTCGGTCCGGGTGGTGCTGCTGGGACTCGCACGTATTCTCTTCTCTGCACTTTTTTTTAATTCATCGAGGCCACGTCGGTGTCTCTGAATTGTTGTCTGTGAATGACTAAAGTCAAAAGGGAACAGCGTGAATTAAGGGTGTTGAAGGGAGCGCTCACCTTTATGACGGGGTGTCCTTCTGCTGCCTTAATGGATCCCCGGCTGCCCTCCGTCTCATAATGAGCCCGGTGGTAGGACTTGGGCTGGGCCTCCAGTTTCAGCTCACAGCGGTCGAACTGGCTGGGCAGAGGCCAGTCCAGAGGGGGGGGGGACAAGGGCCTGGACGCAGAGACAACCGACACGTGAGGATCTCGTACAGCAGGATAATGAATCGTATCTGTCACATGGATCCCAGTTTGTTCACGTTAATGATGAATCCTCAACGCATACAAAGGTTAATTATGGGGTCCCACAGGGTTCTGTGCTTGGACCAGTTCTCTTTACATATACATGTCTCCGCTTGGCAATATTATAAGAAAACGGTATATTTATCTATGAAACCTAATGAAACAAAGCAACTAGAAAAACGAGCATGTTTAAAAGACACAGAGGCCTCGATGTCCTGTAACTTTCTACTTAACTCAGACAGGACTGAATGGGAGGCAGAGCCTTCAGCTACAAGTCTCTCTCTCTCTCTCTCTCTCTCTCTCTCCAACCGGTCGAGGCAGATGGCCGCCCACCCTGAGTCTGGTTCTGCTGGAGGTTTCTTCCTCTTAAAGGGAGTTTTTCCTCTCCACTGTGTCCTGGTGCTGATCGTTTTCTGCATTATTTTGTTTATATATACACTTATATTTTTGTGAGCTCCTAAACCTGCTGTAAAGTGCCCTGAAACGACTTTCGTGTGTTTTTGGCGCTATACAAATAAAGATCACACTTTTATCATACGAGACACTTATGGTTCTGCAAAGGTAGAATTCACAAACGCACCAGAATGAAACCGTGACGTAATTACTAAATAAAGTAATACCAAGCAGAGCAGCTGTGGACTGCTGGTCACACGCCGAGCAAAAGATCCAAACCTAAAGAGTTACTGAGAAAAACAGCACCAACCCAAACAGGGGGGGGGTTCCAGGTTTGGGTTTGCCCCAGCTGAAGTGGGAGGGGACCTGCAGGAAGGGCTCCAGCCCGGCGTCTCCCTGACCCTGCTGCCCTGCTGTCCTCCTGGTCTTAGAGGGGACATCCAGGTCTTGGTAGCTGGACATTAGGAGGGGACCGAGGCTACTGGGTGAGCTTCCCAACCACGAGTCATCGGTCACGCTGCCCCTTGGGGAGGTGCCCGGCGTGGGGCTCGGTGAGTGGTGAGGAGAGGGGGAGCGGGCTTTGGGGTCAGTGCTGGTGTGTCGCCTCTTACCGCATGGGGAGGTCGGTCTGGATGACGGCCTGCAAAGAGAGTCAGGGCCGGTATTTATACCACAGTTAACTTATTATTTTCTACTTCACCGGTGAGTTTTATCATAATTATTACACCACAGGTCACAGAACTATTTTCTAATAGTTTGAGTATTTCAG
Source organism: Microctenopoma steveboyesi (assembly GCA_032359275.1). Classification (NCBI taxonomy): domain Eukaryota; kingdom Metazoa; phylum Chordata; class Actinopteri; order Anabantiformes; family Anabantidae; genus Microctenopoma; species Microctenopoma steveboyesi. Next base: position 20,350,430 of record JAUMHF010000023.1, on the reverse strand, counting down.
GTTTGCATTCGTGTACCTGGAGTTGTGCTGTGGGTTCAGCCAGTTCTCCTCTGTGACGCTGGTGCGAGGGGAGTGACAAGGTGACTGGCGTGGCGACTGATAGGGTGACAGTGCCGGGCTGAAGGCCGAAGGATGCTGGTACTTTTGTTGCCATAGCTCCACACCGAAAGCACCGCCCCCACAGCCTGGGGACCCCAGAGGAGATCCAAGAGGAGATCCGAGGGCGAGGTGGGCTACGTCACCCAGCTCCCCATCCACGTCATCGTATGCGTGGGAGAAGGACCCGCAGGAGGAGAAGTCCGACATGCAGCTGCGTGAAGACAGGCTACTGCAGGGACTCAGGGAGAGTGCCGGGTCCCGGTAGCATGGGTCCAGTGACAGATAGAGCTGGTCTCTGGACCAGGATGTCTCGAGGTAGCCCCCCTCCGCCCCACCCACCGCCAAAGCTTCCTGGCTAATTTCTGTCTCCACATGATTGTTAGGAGCTATGGAGGTGATCTCAATACTGGGGCAGTCAAAGGTTCGGAGGTTCCCCTGGGCTCCATACCGGAGCCCCTGGGGATGGTAGCTGTCTGCAGTAGAGTAACATGAAAAGTGACTCTGTAGCTCGTGGCTGACTGACGGCTCGGCCAGAGCCTGTGTGGAGGAGGGAGGTGTTTTCACATGGAGATCTGGACCTGTGAACAGTAAATGAACACATGTAAATCCCACGCGTGATCATTTGCATTGCAAACATACATTTGTTATCTCCATTCAGAGTCCCACACCACACACGTGTGCAGCCCGCCGACAGACAGAATAAAAACGCCCCACAGCGTTTCCATCATACTGTCTAACCCAAGCAACACGCCGCCCCGTGTTAGGTAGGAGCCGTCTTATCAACACCTCACCAAAGCATCTGTTTGGCACATTTACTCCCTGGAACAAACGTCACTGTGGTTACTGCACTTTGCTCTGAAGGGTTTGGTTGAAAAAATGATTTAATAATTTAAGTTTTTCACCATTTACAGTCGTACTATTATGAAAAGATTCAGAGACAGGCCGAGCGCGGACACCGCTCTGAGAAATGCAACCTGAACACAGCTACACAGCGGGCGAAGCCAAACATCACTCTGTGAGTCTGAGCACGTCACGTGAACTGAAAGCAGAAGAAACATAATCTGTGGACGGAACACACTCGACTCATTCTGGTGACAGATTATTACAGTTCACTTACACAGCTGCACACACTCCTCACCACAGCCCTACTATTAATACCCCCCCCCCACGCACACACACACACACACACACACACACATGCAAAAAAGGCGCCAAAGCAGCAACCGTTTATGCTTCAACAGCTCTACTCGCTGCTTCTGTGCAAATAGTGTGTTGCATAGAAAGAAAACGAGATGTGATAAAACCCGAGAGGCGAGAGGGGAGGAGGAGGCGACGATGGCCCCCCACCAGCTGTGTGCCCCAGAGCGGTTAGAAAACCAGGAAGTAAAACCTACAGCGAGACTAGCAAACAGGTCCACAGGTCCAACACGCCGCATCTGTCCTTCTACAGGTCCATACAGGCCCATATGCCGGCGTGACACGGCTTTAACTGTTTACTCTGTATAGTACCACACTGGATACTGCTGACTGCCTGCTTTCATTTGAGCGGGCAATGAAAGCACCCTGAGCACGCTGCTCATCTGTTCCATGTCCAGATGTGTGTTGCTCCCTGTTCGATAATAAAAGAAGTCCAAAGAGCTGTTACTGCTAATAAAACGTCCCTGGTGAGCTGGGAAACCTAACAAACAGGTGGTGATGTTCTGGTGTGGGCATGCACGGCTGCAAACGCACCTGCCCCTCGTGTATTTAGTGATGAGGGGCCTGTTGACAAAGTAGCATCTTTCTTTCTGTTTGTATGGAGAGCTGCTGTAACAGGCCAAATACGCTCCCTCTGGGATTAATAAAGCCGCATCTAAAAATCCGAACCTGAATGTCACTCACTGGAGGAAGTGAAGACATAACATCGAAGGCGTCAGAGCCCAGAGACGTTCACGCCAGATGTCCTAAGAATCTATCTGAGCTGAATCAGGTGACGAAGAATAGTCCAACATTCCTCCTGGACATCGTGCAGGTCTCATCCACAGCTACAGGAAGACTTGTTCCAGGTTCTCGCTTCCAAACGTTCATCAACCAGTTATTAAAACACCTCGTTTTCCACCATCACTCTGTATGTTAAATATGCTCAGGACTTATTTTTTCGCGGAAATCTATATTATGGCAGGAAGTGCTCCACTAGGCAAAGAGAAATGATGGTGTACGATAACTTTAAGATGAAAATACTAAACTTTATAAACACCAGCAAACCCTGGGATGTAGGTTCTCTTCGTAGGAAAGTAGGACCAAGAGTTACCTCTGCTGCAGAGGATATGTTCTTCAGAGTCTGCTTTCAAATGACGGTGTGAATCAGAACATGCTGCAAAGGAACCACTGAAGGAGAATAAGACATACGGAGGAGGATGACGTAAGGGCTGAACGTCTTACAAATATCAGCATAAACACAACCAAAAAGCAAAGGATCAAACTAACCAGAGAAACACAAAACTACTGGTCAGTGCAGTAGACTTAACCCTACAGTTTAAGGTTGGTTCATTATTTCAGCTCCTTATCCCTTAGGTTAAGCAAATTTGTCAAATGCATCAAAATAACACGAAATAACTTCCTATTAGGATTTTCAAAACAAAATCTTGTACGCCCCACATTGCATGACGAAGAGAGAGACAAGAATTCTTCAGTTTTATTCACATCCACATAGAACATGTTGCTGAAGCTGTTCTGACCTAAAGCCACAGGACGTGTTGGCAGGAATAGGCTAAAGCAGCAGGGGTTCAATAAAATGAATGAGTGTGTTCAGTAAGACATTAAAACTGTTCACATTTCTACCCTCAGGCAGCAGGTATAGATGTGTGACTATCAGGCTAAAGAAATCTTAAAACTTAATAAACTCCAGTCAGTGGTTTAGGATTTTTATTTGCCTCATTCATCTACCTGCACAAAATCACATCTTATACTATTTGTACTGACATTACATTGTTATCATTAGGTTTTCTTTATTTCCCCACTACTTATTTATATTAACCTTTATTCCTATGTGTGGTATTGTGTGGACAGCAAAGAAAGAATTTCATTGTACAGGGAAATAAATGCGTTTCTTTACCGAGCACATGACAATAAACCGTTTGAATCTAATACACTTCTTTATACTAAATCATTCAGATCTGTAAAATATCTAAGCCTCGAGCTATTTCTAATCTGAAATAAACCTGTTTAGTTACTTTCCAGCAGTGTTTACATCCAAACCTCTGTTGAGTTTAAGGCTTTTACTTTGAAACGTCAGATAGCTTCCGGTGCCGCGCTCGTTGATTTCCGTTAGCTTAACGTAGTTGTCAAATTGCTAACTCCCGTCGCTAAAACGCCACGTACCTGTCGCCTGCCTGGTGTCCTCCTCAAAGATCAGTCTGAAGTCCAGCTCCTCCGCGCAGTTCACTGTGGACATTGGACCCAGAGACGCCAAATGTCCCCGCAGGGATCCGTAAACCCGACCTGTCTGTCTCTACACCGGACCTGTCTCACTCACTTCCATCCGACCGAAAGCAGAACTCCGCTTCAACTCCAGCGCCCAACACGTCGACGGGTTCCCGACTAAAAGTTGTCCACCGACGTCCACACGCTCACTAAATGCGGCTCCGGGTTGTGTAGCGGCGACAGCAGCGTCGCGTGTTTGCGTGAACTTGTTGCGTCGCTGTTTGTGTTGCGCTGCGGCGACTTTTACTCCGCTCCAGGTTGCCTTCACGGCCCCTCGGAAACTGTACCCACGCATGACACACATAGTAGGAAATGTGCCCTGGTAAACACGGAGGGAAGTTGGATTAATGCTCATTTCACGGTTGTGCTACTTTACTCTTGTATCCCACCACTCGACAGCTGCAGTTACAGGACTGAACATCATATATGATGAAGCTAGAACATTTAAGCACCTTTTTAAGAACCGGTGTTTTAGGAGTTAGCAGTTCCACTCAACACGAATTTACCCTTTAAACGTCTCAGTGTATTATTGAATAATAACACACATGACACATAGTTTTTCAGGTTTGTGTCTTTTTCCCCCTTTTTATTAGTTCATGGTTGATCACATTTACAGTGTGTTAAAACAAGACTTTAAAACGCTTATTTTTAAATTATGCGTATTCAAAATGATGCTTGTTAAGTATGCATGTACTCAAAACACGTGTGAAAACAGGTGCTTTGCTTCAGTTTTTTACTGCACTACTTTATGACTCGCTCGGCACTGGTGAAAAGACAACCGATTCCCACTAACTGTACTTTTCAGACGATGTACTTGAGTAAATACATTTTGGCACAGTACTTTCTGGCATCTACTTCCACTTTGTGTACTACTGCCACCTCTGGGTTTCAAACAGTATTGCAGTAGAGCTTGTTGCTCAACTTGTTATTTCCCATAATCCTCAGCACACATGAACGCACCTCGCCAGGCCGGTGCTGACGTCAGGAGCTGGGTGTTTTCATGTCCCAAGTTCACTTCAGGACAAATTGAAGTACAAGCCTGGTACCTGGTACTACTACATCCAAGTTTTCTAAGCCGGACTTCAATAATCAGGTTAAACTGCAAGTACTCCCCTAAAAGTACTGTCCGAATCCTTTAATTAAGTACTAAGTACATGCTATAAAATATAGTTTACTGCAGAAACTCGTCACCTGAACATGTAAATGTTTAAGAATGAGTTTTTATCATTAGGATAGATTTACTGTAATTATTTAACTTTCTTTCATTTAACTTTTATTTTTTATTTTTTTTTAAATACAGCACTTTGTGTCAGCTGTGGTTGTTTTAAAGTGCTTTATAAATAAAGATGATGATGATGTAAGTTATTTGAGAAGAATCATGGAGGAAAACAGCGTCTGGAGGATTCTTTCAGGAGGAGGGTGAAATGTGAACACAAACACGTGGCACAATAAATGTTAAACATTTTAATCCAGCCCTAAGATGAAGTCAGAACAGAAACAATGCGTTTAAGGCCCATCGTAAATCAGGATTTTAAAAAAACAAAGCTCCCTGTGTAAGGCACCGAGGTCAAATTCATTTGATCTCCTGACATTTTAATAAAGACGAAACCTTAGCAGCAGTTTCAGTGGAAGACTTAAACCAAGCAGTTAAAAATAAAAAGAATGACAAATAAAAGTGGAGAAACAAAAAGTCAGAGTCGCCCAGCGAGCAGCCGTCACCTGAACACACGGGTCACAAATGAGCCGATAAGTCACCTGCAGGCTGGACCCGGCTTTGTTCTTGTTCGCGTCTTTCACTGTTCTCACAAACTCTTCTGATCATCTGGAGTCGTCAGCTTTGTGTTGGTCGCCGTTGGTAACCACCTCCGAGGCGTCTGCTTCCTGACGACTTCCGGCCACGTGACGTTTCCTGCTCTTCTCTTGGTCCGCGGTGCCGTTTACCAACCCCTCCCTCTTCCTCTTGCAGACCAGGCCGGAGTCTTCCTCGCCAACACGACCCTCCGGGACCCCCAGGACTCGCAGGCACACGATGGCGGCTGCTTGCTCTGCGAATTTCTTCGACTTCTCCCTGAAAAAGACAGTTTAGGAGTGAATGCACCGGCAGAGGACGGGGACGGGTCGACGTGATCTGCAGGAACTGACCACAGCGAGGACCCATACTTCTTCTCCGCCACAGTCACAGTGGACTGAAAGGCTCGATCCTGAGAGCGCTGCACCTGCAAACACAGGCACAGACTCAAAACACCATCAGAGAATCTTTCTGGATCTGATAACTAATAAACTTTATATTCACCGTCTCGTAAAGTGGCTGCTCCACCTTCTCCTTGCGGCTCCACTCGAGCAGGAACATCTTTGGAGTGATGTGAGGGGGATACTCCCTCCTACAGCCACAAACCAGAAGTCACTTCACCTCGACACAGGACTGGATTTTTTTAGTTAATAAAGTTAGATTTGATTTCAGTTTCACTAAATTAACTAAATAGAAATGTTTGGAACTTAAGTAAACGCTCTTTAGAGTCACTGTGTGGAAGATGAGAAGCTGACCCGACAACCAAACTGTATCCATCAGTGTTCTGCTGATTCACACGTTCAACGTCAGAACCCACCGTTCGAACTTGACCGCCATGGTGGTGACGTCTCCGTCCACGACGGGTCTCTCGGGCTGGCTGCCGCTCTGCAGAGCGTCCCTCCGGGCCTGCAGCTGATCCTGGGTCTGCTGGTGAAACAGCTGCAGCCCGTAGGCCTCGCTACAAGCGCAGGGACACAGCAGCTCATTACGTCAACACCACTTCAGACCAGCTCTCATCCAGGAGTGGAAAGCAAGTCCCGTACCTGATCTCAGCGTTGGTCTGCGCCGCCTGCAGCTGCTTCCCCAGAGGAGACTCCACCTTCTCTCTGAGCATCTGGCACAGACAGTACTTTGTGTTGAAGGCGTGGTTGTCGTACCGGATCGCCTGGGGAAGAAACACCTGCTGGTTTCTCTACACCGGAACAAGCAGAAGTCAGAAACTGGCTCTACTGTTACTCAAGGCGCCGGTGAAGTCGCGGCACGACGGAATAAAGCGCCTTAAAACGAGCTTTAAGACCAGACCTGAAAAAGAACCGGGCGTTTCCTCCCAGGTGACAACCTGTGTCTGATGAAGCAGAGGAACCTGTTGAGTTCTAACGAATCAGAAGGAGACTCACGTAGCGGAGGTACTCCTCCATGACCCTCTCCACAGGAAGTGGCCCCTGGCTCCTGAACACTGACGCGTTCCACATGGCGGCTCGGGCCAACATGACAGACGAGGCGCCGGTCGCCTTTCTGAACTCCTTGATGTCGGCGTTGCTCTTCACCAGATCTAAAGAGCCTCCGCTGCACAGAACACGGATTTAAGGACGGTCAGAGTGTCTCGGGGCTCGTTCGGGATTCTGTGTGGCCTGAAATCCACTGGAGATTTTCACGCGCTTACTTGGCGATGACGGGGATGGAGACGGCCCGAGCGACGACCTCGATGTAGTCACAGTGGACAGGATGTCTGGGACGCTCCTCCTTAAACCTGAACGCACCAGTCAGACGGGAAACGAGCCTCAGCATTAGTTTCCTGTAGAGAACATACCGCGCGTTTCCTTACGAACAGCTGTGTGACGGAGGTGCTTCACCTGCCGTGGACGGCGACAGCGGCGACGCCGGTCGCCTCGATCCTCTGGACCAGACTCACGGTTTCCTCCAACTGGAACCAGTGAAGAGCAGGAAACCAGTGAGACACAGAGAAACCGCCTCCTCTGTTTTTATATCACCATTTACAATCTTTTAAAAACTCGTATTTTTATTGTGACACAATCAAAAGATTAACATCAAATTCTGTTTTTTGCATTTATTTTTAGTTCTGCTGTATAAAGAGTTATGGTTATTTATCATTGGTGTAATGACTGATTTTTGTTCGTCTTACTGAGGGCAGAATCCGGATTTTACATGTCACCGGTACCGAAACTCCCGCGACGAGTCTCCTGAGGATCTGAGACAGGGTTCAGAGTTATTTCTTCTCATCACTTCTTGTTTCGGGGTTCTGGCCCCTACTGAACACACCAGAACACACCCCACATCGTGTTCTGTGGTTGGACTCACCGCCTCGATCTTGTCGGGCTCCGACAGAAGAGCAGCTCCCATTCCTCCCTGCAAAAGGTCAGAGGTCAGCGAGACGTGACGAGTCAAGCAGGAAGTTACTGGCTGGTTCCTGACGGGCAGACTCTCACCTTGGTGGAGTATTCCTTTGGGCAGCCCATGTTCACGTCGATCGCAGCCACGTCCTTCTCCCTGCACGACGGAGGACGACGCACGTTAAACTAGTGGACATCTGCACATTTACTTTGCTGCCCTTTTCCTCCACTGAGCTGCAGTTCATTTGTGAATTAGATGGATTCGTTTGGGATGCTGGTGAATCATTAGCAGCAGCAACGTTGAACTAAACTAAACAAACAGAGGAAGGACCAGTGTCTGGGATGGAAACTCACACGAGCTGAGCCACAGTCAGCGCCCGGTCCGGGTCGGCCGTGCCCTAACGAGAAAGAGGAGAAACTCACTGGTCTGAGTTCAGCCGACAGGAAACCAACAGGAGGAGAATCAGCTTTTACCATCTGAAAGACGACTTGGTCCTTTTCCCTCTCACACGTCCTGAACATCACTCGATCATCTGGAGCAACAAAATCCACCGTCTGCAGAACATCTGACGCATAACAAGAAGCGGTTTGAGATTCACACGTTTTACTCGGCGTCTGCTCGTATAGAGGGATCAGAGAGACGCTCACCGTTCACCACCCTCCGACACTGGGCCATTTTTATGTCAATCAGCTCCTGGAAAAGACACGGCAGCGTGTTTACAGCGTGGTCTGACCCCCCCGTGTGTCAGTGTTCAGGATGTGGCCGTTTTATTCATCAGCAGGAACGTACATTAACGGACTTTACAACACTGCGTTAATTAGTGTTAAAATAAAACCTGAAGAATTAAAATAATATGAAGGACAATAATGACAATAACCATGTTTCATCACATTACAGATGAAGAAGACCTGCAGGTAAAAAAGATTCAATCAGGAGTCACCATTTTATGAAAGAATATAAAATAAAATAAATGTAAGTTTACTTCAATTACAGGTTTGTTCGGTTTGATTCGCAGGTCACATCCTGCGTCCTCACCTCGCAATAAACCAGATCAGCTCCATAGTCCAGAGCCAGCAGCCTCATGGGCAGAGTCCCGACCCGGACCATCGGAGCCAGGGCGGTGATGTTCCTGAAGCTGAGCCCGCCTGCTGCCATCGTGGAGGCTCAGTCCTGCTGCTGACAACGCACACAACTCACCTGGAAACTCTGGTGCCAGACCTGCACGTTTGCTTCAGTTCAGAGCAGTCACGCGAAACTCCTCTGGAAAATCTGATGTTTTAAAGCGTGTTGGGTTCATATCCAGGTCAACTTCACGGACGACAGCTAAAGACTCTAAATGTAAGATCGGAATATTTACAGACAGGTATAAGGTATAGTTTACCCTTTAGAATAGTTACAGTAATATTTCACATACTAAACAAACAATATCAACAACCATATAGATCTACTAACGTTAGCTTCTCCTTCAGGTTAGCCGCTTATACAGGCTGTAACCAACAACCAGGTGCTAATTTCATCTAGTTTCTGGGCAAATATAAATAAATTAGGGAAGAAATAAAGAAATTTAGTTCAGCCAAATTTACTACAGCGTCATTCTGCTTCATAAACAGCCGTAAGTTTTACTCTGTCACGTATGTACGTTAAAAGAAACGCAGGCACCTTCTAAAATGCGACTTTTGCGAATGGAATTTGGCTGAGCGGACTGATTAGGGCTATGCTACTATATGCTAACTAACTAAATGCTAAAACGTTCCACACGCGTCAAAACACTTCACCGTGAGTAGCTCAAACCGTGTTCAAACCATGTTCAAACCGTGCGACTTAAATTCAGTGAACTTACCGGCACTGACGTGTGACAGCAGCTGAATGTGTGCGTGGGGGGGGCAGCGTGCTCTGCTTACACTTCCTGTTTGGACTCTGACGTCACCACGACGTGGTAGAGCAGCGCTGCATAAAGCTGCGACGCACAGAACCACAGAAAGGTGTCAGAAACTCGAGCATCAGGGATTCAAACTGAACGCGAGCAGCTACTGGGAACCAGTGGGGGGAGGTGGGAACGGGTGTGGCTGGCATGGGGGTGTTTCCGCTGGATGAAAGTGAGGCGAGCTGCTGCATTTTGGACCATCTGGAGCATTTAATGGTGACTGCAGAAGCTCTGGACAGGAGAGTTCAGAGATGGCCATGGTCTGGACGAGGAGCAGGCAGTTTTAAGTTGTTACCTGGAACGATCAGATGTGATTCTGTGTCAACCAGTGAGATCAGATCTCAGAGCAGAGGAGACGCAGTGGTTGAACTATGAAGTTAAACACTCAGGGTTCAAATTCAAAAAGATATCAGTGCCAACCTTTACCAAACGTCATATCTCCCTCTGAGTAGTAGAGTAAATGTTTCCCAGTATTCAGCTCGACACCATCAGACCTTTTCCAATTCATTCTGAGTTTTCTGTGCTGCTACAGTTATGTACTTAAATCCAGAACATGTCTCAGCGAACACTGTACTTGATAAATAATTACAAAACACCAGCTGCTGCAGGTTTTCCTCATCTTCTTAACTCCTGTAGTTTAATATAGAAATAGTCTACGACTTCATTCAGGATTCTCAGTTATCTCAGACTCGCTTACGTGCTGCTTTCACAGGCGGTCAGTTTAATCCTAAACCGTCTAGAGCTGTCAGTGTGTAAAATAGTTATACGTTTCTGAAATCGAGTGGAGATGAAGTGAAAGTACAACGCCAGAGTAAATGTACTTCATAAACTGTGATAAATAGCTGTATTAGTAGTATACACACTTTTTTTTACATACAAAATGTTTGAAGAGATGAAGTAGAGATGTAATATAACACTTTATAGATCGATTCTTACAGATTATTAATACAAATCTTATATTAATTCATAAAAACAGAAGATGATCTAAAACCTTCAACTAATCAGTTATTTGAGTTATCATTGTATTTCCCTTTAGTTGTTTTACATTATTATTTTTCAGATGTGCCGCTTTGAACTTTAATGGAAAATGTCTTTCTTTGACAACAAATACAAACACACAGTGTGAATAAAGGCCTAACGTGTTTATCTGTCATGTTGTATGATCATTACACAAGTTTTATTTAGTGCTTTGAGGCATTGATGGACTTTTTTCAGAGGCCCATAAAAAACACATACAAAAGGAATCAAGCTACAATTAACAGAACAAATACACGTACCTAACAAAGGGAGCTCGTCGTAAAAGCTTATCTTTTTACGTGTGCTTTCATGTTTGTATATGTAGAGCCACCGTAACTTTCTTAAGTTAACATAACACACAACGTTTTTTTAAGGAAAATATGATACTAAGTTGAAGCTTCTTTTTAATGAGGAGGTCCTTCCTGCCAACAGCCATCAAACTGTACAATACTTAAATCATGACCTGGAGCTCCGTCTGATTCTCAACCTGTCCGTGTTCCTGTTCAAGATTTAATAACTCGGAGATTAATAAAATGTTGAAATCTTGAAGATACCGAATGAAAAAATAAATGTAAAATGTCCTTTTTAACCTAAATTTCATACTGTAACTTTGATAAAAACCAAGAATTTTTTTGTTGGACAGCAGCAGTATGAGGCACATTAACCTGTTAGCAATCACTGCTAACATGCTAACAGTTTCACATTCAATAATATCAGTTTTGACAGCAAACAGAAGGACGTGTCAGAGTTTTACCTGTTTTATGTACCTTACAGTCACGTTATTAGTCGGTAAATCAGTTAATACCAACCAAAGCAGCCTGACGTGAGAGTAGCAGCAGGTAAATTGAGCATGACCACTTTGTTAAGAGGATCCAGATCTGGACTGTTTATGAATGAAAGAAGCGGACATGGAAGACCCCAGTGCATCTCCTATAATCCAACATGATACACAAATTAAAAGTTATATATAGCAAAATATATTAAAACCTAATAAAGTAAATCAGTTAATACAATAGTAAACATTTGATTATACAGTAAAGACCTTTTCACACCAAGTACCAAAAAATCCTGTGTATGACATCCTGAAGCTTCAGTGTCTACATTTAACCTAAAATACTGTCTCAGGTCTTTTTTTATTCCTGAAGCATCTTCAAACACACAAGAAGAAAATCTGTGTGAAAAGGGAAAATCACACAGACATACATTAACAATTAAAAATTCTATCTTTAGAGGCTGTTAACAGCAATGATCACCTGTCAGGGGGGTTTGAAAGGCAGCAAGTTTACAGTCACTTCTTGAAGTTGATGTGTTGTCATGGTTAGACAACTGGGTCCAACACGGCACGTACTGTGGGACTGTTCCTGTTTTCGCAAGTAAAAACCAGCGACAGACACGGGTACTAAGGGCCGACGGATGCACTGGGGGGGCGACTATCCCCGTAGTGCATCGTGGTATGTGCAGCACAGCTCCACTTCCTCATCTCTGACGTGAAAGTGTGTAAGAAGACGTTAGAAGAGAGCGCCCAGGAGTCTGGAGCACCACTGGCTTCCTTTTCATTTAGCCAACGGTGCTGTGTCCTGACCAGTGCACACATCTGGCTTCATGAAGAAATAGTTCTGGCTGTTTTAGTATTAACATATTAATGGTCCTTGTGTTTCTTCTCGCTGGGGTCTGACTTATGGTTTGTTTGGGACTTTGTGTGAAAAGGTTTTAAGGCACAATAAAAAACACAAGGAACACTCAGAAGACATAATGCACGTGAGTCTGTCACAGTCCAGCCACGTTACAAAAGAAGAAATACACAGGTCCAAAATGGGAACAAAAGTCACTGTTGTGTCCGACGACTTAGTAGAAAAAAAGAAGAAGAGCAGGCGCTTCCACTGAACGAGTCTTGGAGGGTCAGAGGTCAGACATGAAACTCCCAGAGCAGGAACATGTCTGGATTTACACAACGAGAAACTAAAAACAGGAAAAAAGATCCTTGTGTATTCAGAGTAAGCAAATTTTAGGAATTGGCAGAGAAACTGCTCCTGCCTGATGACCGGTCAGTCCCTTTAGGAGGAGTGGCGATCTCGATGGGATCGAGCTGGGGAAAGACCACGAAACACAACCTCTGACCCACGTACGTCGCCTTCTCTGCAGGAAAACACGGGTCAGGAGTTAGATCTTCTGAATCTAAAGGGAAGAGAGTGTGTCTGCGCTACTACAGGGTATCTGTGTCTTATCCAGAGACACCTCCACATGTGGGACGGGGAATCGAACTCGCTCACCCTGCGATGTGGAGACCACTGCTCCACCCACTGAGCTTTCATGTCATCCAATATGGTGCTTTGTGTATCTTTGTGGTCATTGTGCGTCTTTGTGCATTCTTTGCTGAGCTCTATAATGTTAAAACTACATTTGTATGCTCACACGTAGCTGGTTCAATAATCCATATGTTAACGTTCATTACGTTGATTACTTCCTTATATGCAAATCAATAAATCATCCTATTGTTTGATTGTGTCGGTCTGACATTTTAATAAATTCTTAATAAAAAGTATGTTGTATTAAAGGAAAGAAAATGTTTGAGAAGTTTACCAATGAAGTTGTAGACACACTTTGGTTTCTCTTTCCAGTGGACACCCAGGAAGTAGACGGGTACACCTGTGAGCATGATGACCAACCCGACGCCACACACCACTGGCTCTGAGTAAAGACTGAAACCCAGCAACAACGCCCAGAACATCAGGTAGCACACGGGTACCAGCAGAGTCACCTGAAGAAAAACCCAATCATTGTCCAACAATGCAAAACGAAGCGGGTAACTGGCTGTAAGTCTGTCCGTACCTTGATGGGTCGGTACAGGTCGGGTTTCTTCCAGCGGTAGTACAGCAGACCTGCGATGGTGACGCCGTACGAGAGGTAGTTGATGAAGGAGACGTAGTTGATCAGGTTGTGCGTTTCTCCAATGCAGAGGATGACAACAGTGGCGGTGCACTGTGGCGACACACGAAACAAGGCGTAGCGATGACGATTAAAGGTACACGCCACCAGTTTTTACAGCCAATGAACTCGTGGTGATGAGTGATGCTGTTAGTTTCGTTTACATCCAACGGGCTGAATACTAGATACAGAACGAGTTTCATGTCTGTGTGACCCCTGACCTGTAACCACCAACGTTTGATCCGTTCTTCTGCGAGTCTCACAGACGGCCGCACAGTAAAGCAGCGATCAACGAAACCTCTAATCTCAACTTAAAAAGAAACTTTTTTATCAACTCCCTGATTCATACGGACATTTGTTGACAGAAGAAACCACCTGTGCAACAGACGCATATCAGGGTGAGAGGGTACATACGCAGACCAGCAGGGCGGGGATGGGCGTACAGTTCTTGTAGTGGATCATGGCCAACAGGCTGGGCAGGTGGCCCTCTCTGGCTCCTGAGAAACACAACCTGCAGGCAGAAACACCACACTCACCGTCAGCAGCACGAGCAAGCGGATCAGCAGAAGCAGGTGGTGCCGCTCACCTGGACGAGGTGAACAGGTAACCGTTGATCCCTCCGAAGGTGGACAGAGCCACGGAGATCGGCATGACGACGGAGAACATTCCCAGCAGCTTCTCCCCAAAGGTCTGAACAGTGGAGCGAAAGACAGAAACACGTCACGCTCATGAAACCAGGCAGTGGCAGCTCTGACTCCACTCTCCCGCCAGACTCTGGCTGAATGAGCGCGGAGCGCTACAGAGGTGACCCCGTTACTGCTCTCCCCTCCTCATTCACAGTACTTATAGTAGTTACTCAAAGTCGTGTGAAGTATTCTAGTATTCAGAGACACTGCACAGCTGCTGCTGCACCTCTCAGCAGCCACATTACTCACTACAGCCACAGCATTGGATGACAGCAGCTCCTCGGGAGACATGGAGGAGAAGTAGGCGATGTTGGTGAGCGTGTACACAAAGGTCACCAATGGAATGGAGATGTAGATGGCGCGAGGTAGGTTCCTGACCGAGGTCATGCACAGATGAAAGCACAAGTCAAACACACACACATGAAGGTGGATCAGGTTAAACTCTCCTCACTGACTGAGAAACATGTTTCTGTATATTCACCGTCGGGGCTCGACCACTTCCTCTGTTACGTAGTTGAGGAAGTTCCAGCCGCTGAAGGCGAAGGAGGCCTGCAGGAAGGCCAGAGCGATCTGACCCACTGACGGCGTGCTGTCCATGGAGAAGGCCACCTGAGGAGTCAGAGCCTCGTAGTTTCCTGGAAAACAATCAGACAATGGTGATTCTGTTCCTCCCGGTGGCACTCGAGTCACCGTGAAGGTTTACCGTTGAAGATCTGGACCATGCCGACCATGATGATCAGACCAAGAGCCATCAGTTTCGCCACGGTGAACACGTCCTGGATCCTCGTGGCCATGCGAACGCTGGAGCAGTTCACCCAGGTGAGCAGCACTGAAACACAAAACCTCACTGGTTAAACGCGTCGCTCTCACATCAGCTTAAAGCAGAACGTTGCTCCTCCCCGTTTGCTGTTTCATGCTTTCTGCAAACATGCTCGAGGTTGGAGCGTCTCACACAGCAGTCACGAGCTGCAGCGGGCTCCCAGCACCGCTCCTCCCGCCTGTTGCCAGTGGAAGCAGGAATGTGGGAAACAGTGATTGTTTCACCTCGTCCATCACTGTCGCCGGCTCGGCCCCGATCTCTCTCATGTGGCCCCACTCTCCAACACAAAGGCGAGCTGTCTGCCCCACAAAACAAAACACTTCCGTTGCGAAGGGTGAAGAATACATGGCGAGGCCTCCCCCTGTCTGTCTGCGATGGGGAGGCCGGGAAGAGCTCACGTTCCTGCACCCAGTTCCAGAAAAGCAGTGTGAATGATCATCAGAGGAGAGGAAGAGGAGCCCCGGCTGAAATCCCACTGGTTCACACTAGTCACAGACAAAGAGGTCGTCAGGATTAATGGTGATCTCCAGAAAGACACCTTCAGGAGCTCAGGGCAGGACGCGAGTGGCTCCAAGGACCGCGACAAACAACGGCTCCTTTACAGATCAGCTGTTAGGAAGACATCGCTGTTAAAGAGCCTCAGCTCCAAGCAGGGCGGGTCCACGAAGACCAGGGCTGGGAACCACTGCACCATAACCAGCGCTACAACAAAACCCGGCAGGTTCTAAGAGTGAAAACATACTTTGTCCCACTGGTTGTTAAAGCTGCAACATGTCCAACCGTCTAACGACTAGAAGACAAAGAGTCACTCACAGAGACAGGTGGCAGACAGCATCCGAGTCGCCATGTACGGAGGAACACAGTTTGGGAAGACGGGCTGCAGGACGTAGCTGGAGAAGGTGAGGGCAATCACAGCCAGCGTGGTCGGATACATGATGAGGACGGCGCTCCACAACAGGAGGAAGCTGGACAAGACGAGGACAAGGACAAGGAGGGTGAGACAGCAAAGCAGATGGAAACATCCCGAACATTTTCCCCACTCATCGATTATTCACACACAGCCTGTTCCTCCACACTATCTATGCAAACGAGACCCGCATGAGGTCACAGCGACCATGAACTTTGACCTTTTAGCACCAAAATCTATTGGGTCCCATTGAACATTAGCACCAAATATGAAAATGTTCTCAAAGCATTCTGGGAAACTGTGTTGAGGAGAGTGGGTCAGTGCAGAGGAACACGACATCACCGGTCAGAAAGTGGGGGGGGTGCGTGTGTGTGCGTGTGTGTGTGTGTGTGTGTGTGTATGTCTGTGTGTGTGCGTGCGTGCGTGCGTGCGTGCGTGCGTGTGCGTGTGTGTGTGCGTGTGTGTGCGTGCGTGTGAGACTTTACTCACCCCATCAGGCCGCCAAATATCTCCGTGACATACGAGTAGTCGCCTCCAGATTTGGGGATGGTGACGCCCAGTTCAGCGTAACACAAAGAGCCCAAAGCAGCGATGCAGCCTCCCAGAACCCAAACCACCAGAGCCAGACCCACCGAGCCCGAGTGCTCCAGGACGCCCTTAGGAGAGATGAAGATACCAGAGCCGATGATGTTCCCTGAGGAGAGGAAGAGGACACATGCGATGAAGGTCTTTTCAGCTTCTGGCAGTGACAACTCTTCACACAGACTCGGACCTGACCCGACGTGCACGGCTTATCCTGGAGGGTTCTGAGCTGCTGCCACATCCTCCCTACACGTGTACCGTCAGACATCAGTCACACAATCCAAGCTGCTCCCTCTGAGCCTCCACAGAGGGAAGGTCCCTGCTGCCCAGAGCCTCAGTATGCAGCGAGGAGAACCAGCAGACCCGACACATTCAGACCACAGCAGTCCCAGTAGCACAGCAGAGAGCAGCCAAGTGGCACAGACAGCCGTTACATAAGCAGCCTGCACGCGGGAAGTGAGCGGCTCACCTTGCTGGGCTGTGAGCTGAGCCCGACCCGGGTGCCAGCCGGTCCCCTCAGCATTCTGCACACACGAGTCCCACTGAGTGACTTCCTACAGCCAGCAACAACAGCCGAGCAAAGCCGGGCCCACACGGCCCAAACCTGAACCCACATCCACTCCAGTGGCACCACGACACCAGAAGTGTTGGGAACACAAAACGCAGGTTCTGGATCATTTAACACCGACATAAATGAACGAACTCGCTGCAGGACGAGTCTCCGTCCTGGGATAAGGTGTGTGAACTTCCTACTGAAGTTGTGTCTCAGTAAAATAGAACTCGTGCTCACTGGCTGATGTGAAGACACGTCACTGACCACCCCGAGTGTCCTGTCTGTCCTCCACTCTGACCAAATCAAATAAAGAGCATCAGCCAATCAGCAGCTCCGCCTCCGCCATCCCTCCATCACCTCCCGCAGGCCTCTCCACCCGTCCAGCCTGGGTGGTGCTCGCTGCTGCTCGTTCAGCCTCAGCACACATTGATCTTCTGCTTCGTGGGTTTCAGCCACGTAAGCAGCAGGACTCGGTCTGATCAGCTCCTGGTCCACAGGTGAGTGAGTGGTGCATGGAGACAGGAGGAGCTGGTCCAGTCCCGTTTCCTGACTCACCTATGATGATGGTGCACGCGCTCAGCAGCCCGATCTCCTTCTTCAGGGTCACTCTCTCAGGGACGTCCTGCGTCTCCTCACCCTCCGAGCACATGCTGCTGCTGCCCTTCTGTCCATCCATGTCCGCCTGCCGGGTCCGGTCCGGTCCGTCCAGTCCGCTGTGTCCTCCCAGTCCTCTGCTCGCTCCGCATTCATGCAGACTGAATGGGCTGCGCCTGCGCAACAACCTGCCGCTGTCCAGGGCAGAATGTTAAATACCCAGGACACAACGTGAGGCGTTCACGGACACCGGGAGGGGGAGGTGCCCTGAACATCCCCCCTCCTCCGCCGGGGGCGGGGGGGGTATTTGTTTAGTGGATGTTGGGTTTGTTCAGAATCCTGGTTCATGTGGAACAAACCTGACCCACACTTACTCATTCCACGCGAGTAGGAGAAACTTGGTTCTTTTACCATCACATCAAAACAAATGACGGAAGGAAACGTTCCCACTGTTGCTGGGTATAAGGCTCCAGCTGCTGCCTGATGTGCAGAAACATCAGCGGATTTTTCATGTGTGTTGAACAGAATGGAAAAATGTTTGATATTTAATGTCATGTTTTAAGCTGAAAGCCGCCAGTGAACGTTTCTGATGGTGAAACGGATCATCACGCATCATGTCCAGCTCAAAGCTCAGCGCATACATCAGCCTCACGTCCATCCTGCTCTGAGACAGAGAAATGACTCGTATTCACAAAATGCTGACTGAAGGAAATTTATTTATTTACACAAAGTCTGATGAGAAATGAATAAAAGGCAGATGGATGCAGAACTAAACAATAAAAGTGTGTGAAACAGGAATCTGCTGCTGAATGTTTTCGGCTCTGGTCCTTGAATCAAGCCTTCCAAACAAAGAACGTTTCCGGAACCGCCGTGATAAAGCACAGTGCTAGCACAAGTCCAAACCTCCCTGGATAAGTCAAACCCTGAGTCGGGCCTTGATCTGCACCGTCAGGTTGCAGCAGTGGTGGATTTGTGGAAGAAACTGTGGATTTGTTGAGCGGCAGCCTGACCCACAAAGGGCTCCAGTTCAGTGGGAGCAGCGCTGCAGAGCTGCTGGATGCTGGGGAAGTGCTGCAGCAGGGCCAGAGCTTTGACTTTACCCACCCTAGGAACCTGCTGCACCAGAGCCAGGACCAGCGGGTCCCAAAGCCGAGAAGAACTCTTCCTTCTGAAGGGGTTGTCTCTGCCCTCCCCGTGGACCTGGAGACAGCCACAGCAGGATTCCTGATCAGTTAGATGTGGATAAACAGGAAGTGCTGTACACGTGTGAGCTCCTACAGGCCCCTTCCTTACTCACAATCTGAGAGATGAGTTGGGAGGCCTCAGTCTGTCCGCTGACCGGCAGCAGAGTCAGCCCGAGGTCAAACACCACAAACCTCTGCACGGCGGAGAAGTACTGCTCGCTCAGTCTGGTGTTCTCCACCAGAACCAGCTGCTGGAGTCTGCTGCTGGCCTTCAAATCACCAGACACACGAAGATAGTTCAAACCTGAAAGTCTCTCGCAGGAAAACGTCTTCATTACACTCACATTTCTGTAGCAAACCAGCTTCCTCTTGTAGCCGGTTCCTGCTATAACATCGCACTCAGACACGTAGAGGATGCAGCTTTTGTTGGGCAGGTGGAAGTCTGCTACACCCAGCTCATTCTCAAACAGGAGTTTCACGCCTCCACCTCCACCAAGAACAGCAAAAAGGAAACATGTGAAGTACATGGTGCAGGCAAAGGGTAAAAACTGCATCACACCAGTGTGTACCATCATATTATGATTATTATTTTGGTCCTAGCTGACGAATTTAAATTCCTTGTTTTGGTCTAAAATATTCTGTTTATCACAACAGATGATGAAAAATAAAGAGCTGAAACCTCCCATACAAAGCCCCACAACACCAAATCCAGCATCAAAAGTAAAAAGGTTAAATTTGTTCATTTTTGTCTCTTTGCTCATAACATCCTAAAATACATGTTTTAGTGAGAGCTAACACTCAAAAACTGTAGAAGCCGCGCTTTATTAATGGGAAAGGAGCACAAACTCTTAAAGGGACAGGCTTCGTATCGGCATTGATCACATCCCCTCAGCTGCGTTTATCTTTCCACAGCCTTTAAGTGTTCAGTGTGCGAAGTTCTTCTAAAGTTGTATAATATTATTGAGAGAGTAATGTGATGGTATGTGAGCCGAATTAAACATTATGTGCAGTTTAAGCAGAAAACGTGAAGATTTAAAATCTAAATACCGCATTTTGGCTGTTTAGAAGGGAAACAATTTCGATGTCGACATTTCAAAAAGGCGTTTGGTCAACGTTTATGGTCCAGCAGCTACAGAGACGCACACGGTGTCTGGCTGATATTACAAGATTACAAAGGTTGTTATTTAGCAAAAAGGTGTTAAACAAAAGCTTTATTTACCCTTTAAGTTCTGAATAAGTGACGAGTTTCTCCACTTGACACTAGCTATGATGTGTCCGTACGGAGGAACCGCGTTCAGCAGAACAGCCGCGTTCGCTTCCATGTAGGTAAACGCCGCGGATCTGATTTTATTTAACTTCTCTAAATCGCACCGACAGAGATCAACATTTAGACGTTAGCGATCAGAAAATGTTTGTTTTTGCCTCCAAATCTCTTCTTCCGGTCCTCGGCGGGTTCACATGAGCGTCGCGCGCCCCCTGCTGGGCGGACACGTGGTCTGCGCAGGTAAACTGTTCCCTTCACGTTATTTGAGCCTGGAAAGCTTTTTATTTGCTCATTCATCACTAGTGTGAGACTCAAAAACTAAACCATGATTGAACATGATCTAACCTCTGAAGCTGATGTGCATCAGTGTTGTTAGCTTCATGTGCAGGAGACTCAAAGTCTTAAACTTCAAACTGTTGACTTGATTTGGCACAATACAGAAACACTGACTTTAAGTGGCTGCTTAAGCAGTGTTTCAGGCTCATTTTCACACTTTACTTCATATGTGAAAATCAATACGCAGAAAATTAAAGGTAATTTTACTTTATTATTATTAACTCAAAGAGGGACACAAACAAATACATGTGAACATACATTTAACAAAATCTACCATAAAGCAAACTAAATGAAAGGTTCTTCCTGAGAAATTCAACCACAGGACAGAAACAAACTTCTACACAATGTTTAGTCAGGCAGGAAACGGAAAATAATTCTAGTCTTATAATGAATTACAGAGGTTCTTGAGAATGAATCATTTTTAAGTGACTAATTCTATAGCAATAACTACTATTATCAAATAAGTGCTACAGAAGAAAATACGTCTAAAGGTTCATTTGAACCAAACCCAGTAAAACAAGAATTTAAAAAAAAGTTCTCTCTTATGTTACTGCCAAAATAAAATACCCTGGTTTTATCTTCACATTTTTACACAGGGAGCAAAAAAGAAAATTACATCCCATCACAACACAAATACACAAAACTGAAGTTGTGAACGTGAACTTAATCACTTTAAAGAGCAACAGCCTCAAACATCACCATCAGGCTTTGTGAACCTAATCACAATAAATTAAACAAGCCTCAAGGGTTAAATGGTATTTCAGTGCAGTTCCACTGCTACCAGAACATATATATATATACACACACACATTCTTTTCTTCAAATTCCATCCATCCATTATCTGCCGCTTACCCAAAGTCGAGTCGCGGGGGTGCTGGAGCCTGTCCCCGCCGCCCTCGGGCGAGAGGCGGGGACATTTTTCTTCAAATTTAGAAACCAAAATTATCTATTCGCCACCATCATGTGAACGTTCAGAGCATCTGAGTAAATGTTGGTAACGGTGACATTTTCACCAATAACATTAGAAAAAAGAAAATGTATGCATTAATATACATGATAAACGGGAACTGGAGGAAGCGAGTAGAACTCTGGTGAAGTGACCCTGATGTACCCCACGGGTTCCTGCATTACGCCCAGTGTTTGCTAGAGCACAGCGTGTTCTGACTGGACGTTCTCTGAACGAAGCTGCTGAAGAGGCCGGTGGTCACGGCACCAACACAAACGCTCTTCTTCTTCAAACAAAAGTCAGAGAAAACAAAGAAGCTTTTGTTTGTTCGTCTTCAGTCGCTGTCGCTCTCCGAGTTCACGTACGAGTTTTCTTTTCCTGTGTTCGCCACAAACCACTGAGCTGGAGGCACATCCACAGACATGTAGAGAAGCGTCAGCTGGTGCACAGACATCTCCACATTATTCTCCAGCATCATGAACTACGACGTGACTCTTACCACACGACACTCCGTCCTCATCCTCTTCGATACGCTCCATGTCATAACTCACAAAAATGTTCTGCAGCGAAAAAAAAGAGGAAAAGTTCGTCCTGCTCACACTTTTTATTTAATGACTCGTTTCACACAAACCTTGTTCCTGACGAGTTTTTCCCAGTTCCCCTGCTGCTGTTTGACCAGTCTGAGGACCGGCTCACTGGACTTCACTTCCCAGCAGCAGCGGTCTGGAACAATGGCGCCCTGAAGCTCCAGGTCTGCTCTGTAGGTCCGACCGTTCACTTTCCCCCTGAACAACAGATCAAAAGTTACTGTGGTCTCGCAGCTGCCATGTCCCGACCCCTGACCTCACCCTCAGGTCTCCCAGGTCCGTGTTGTTGGTCGTTTCCAACACCAGCTGATCTTAATACCAAACATCTTCAGTTTTCTGTTCTAGTAACAGCAGCAGATTGAAACAGGCTTTAAATAAACTCTGCTGCAGTGAATAAAAAGAGTAACGTGGGTAAAACACTGATGATTTAAATGTGTTTAGTACAAGCTAAATTTATTCAGAAGCATTTGCCACAAACAGAAGAAGCTAATTCTCAGAACTGTGTGTTTTCTGAATCATTATCTCACTATGGGAGGACTGAAACGCTACTTCAGAACTAGCCAGTAAAATCTGATGAAGTCTCTGAATCAACCTTTTTTAAAACTCTCCTTATCAGACACAACTCTGTCCGATGTGTGTTCAACTCATCCAAACATCGGTGTTCTGCTGCCGACAGACCTGTAGACGACTCTGTCGGGGTAGAAGTCGCAGCGCTGACTCTCCGGGTTGGTCAGCTTCACTGTTGCAGTAACAGAGGTGGACGTCTGGTACCAGCGGACCTGAGGATGGAAACTACACGCGGGTTTAATCCTGAACTGAAGGTTCAGGTCACCAGTCTGGACCCTCTTCTGCAGTAAGACCAGTATTTTTACGAGTTACCTTCTGTTGGAGTCGTGACCGTTCGATCCATTGGTGCTGATGTTCTGATCTCCACCTGCAGGTAAACCTGCCCAGCGCACACACACGCGCGCACACACACGCGCACACACACACACGCTGCAGCTCAGACACTGTAAAGTTGCGGCCGTTCTGCGCCTGTGGATATTTAGTTGTTACCGTTCTCACAGGACTTGAGTGAAGCGGACCCGCTGGCCGTGGAGCAAACAGCTGCTACATCTGTGCTCCTGTAAATGAAAGTCTAAGTTTAGTCGGCGCCGCCGCTCTGAGCGACCCACTTACTTAGAGTTTCCTGAAATCATGGTGAAGGTGGTGAACAGCGTAAGAAGAAACGCGTCTGTGTGTAAAAAGCTTTTTTTAAAGATCTAACATGCAGAGAGATCCTGGACTCGTCTGGTCGGCTGACCCCAGATCAGAGGGCTGCGTGTTCTCCGTGCCTGACGAAGGTTTCTGGACGCAAACCGGGAACAGGTGCAGATCTGGTGCTGGTGGTTCTGGGCCCAGGGTCTGGTTGATTGGTTCGAGTGGAGGAGGTGCAGAGAGCCTCTTGGCCTCAGCTGCTCTGAAGGCTTCAGCCAGAACCTCTTTGATCCTGAACTCCAGAAGCGACGAATCGTCTCCTGACCTTCAACCATCAACAACAGCTTCCAGTGAACGGTGGTTTATACTTCAGGCGCCGTGGAACAACCAGCTCAGGGTTTCCTTACCCAGAAAGTCGCCCCGCCTCCTCGGTGCTGTCCTCGCCCTCCCGGCACAGCGCCCTCAGAAGGTCCAGATGCTCCGGATTGCTGACTCCCATCCCGGTGCTCAGGATCTCAGACTGGACATTGTATTCGTTGATGAGTGTTTTCGTACCTGGCACCTGGGTCACCCGGACCTAAAGACGGGAATAAACCAAAACAGCCTCCAGATGTGGTTATCTGCTCCAGCTGCCAGGAACGCTGCACAAACACATGAAAACATACCATGGGATCAACAAAAACACTGGTTCCCAAACTGAAAACTGCTCTGGCTCGGTGCTGCAGACCTCGGATCCTGTGGCTGATGGTTCTGGTGGCCTGCAGGACCCAAAGAGGACCTTATTACATGATGTTACATGATCTCATACTGCGCATGCGTATGTTTAGTGAATTTAAACTCAAGCTGAGGACGGTTTAAAGTCTTTTTATTTCTTCCTGAGCAACAAAGCTGCATCATTCAGACAAAATCATTTACTTCCAATTAAACTCATCTTTTTTCCCTCGTCACCGCTCACTTTAAGGAAAACAAATAAATCCATAACTGAAACAGCTCAAAGGAAAAACAAACAAACGGTGATCACGAATCGTGCTGCTGATCCGAGAGGTTGTTTCCGTGTCCGACTCCTGTCTTCTGCGACAGCTCTGAGGATTAATTATAAATATGGAGGAAACCAAATGAACCAATGGCAGCTATGTGTGCAGGAAACCTTTGGGTGCCAGTCGACCTCTGCGTCGACCGGTTTGACCCGGCAGACGATGATCTCCACAGCCTGACCCGGCACAGACTGGAACTTCTCCGGGAGCTGGAAGATCTGATGAGCCTTCACCATCCCGTCTTTTCCTATGTCGATAAACTGAACAAAGACGCTGAAGAACAGGCGGCCTCCTCGGTCAGGCACGGACAAGATCTTCACTCTGCCGGTCAACACACATTGGTCAGTAGAGAGAAATGCTGAAGCAGAAGGTGCAGCGAGTAAAACATAAACCAACCTGTTCCACTGTTAACAAGCTACAGACCTGTGGAAGGCGTCGTCCTCCTGCGCAGCGTATAAGCCTCCAACCAGCAGCTGTGTGGCTCCCGGTTTCTTATCAGCGTAGAAAGACGTCATCTCAGACACCAAGCTGTCGAAACCACCGTCGCCTTTCTGAACGATACGACCATAGAAGACCGAGGCAGTTTTGATGTACAGAGGCACAACCTGAGGACAGACGACAAACCTTCATTCAAAATCAACAAAGATCATTTATTTCAAATCAAAGAGGACTCGATGTTCTGTAATGAATCTCTCTCCCACCTCTATGACTCCAGAGGACGGGAGCTCAGACTGGTCCAGCTGGGAAATGAACCTGTGTCGGTCGGGGCACACACTGCTGTCTCTGCAGAGAGAACGCACACGCACACAGACACACACACACACACACACACACACACACACACACACACACACGTGGAAATATTTTAAAAAGTTTCATTAGTATTTTAGTCTCTGCAGATATAAAAGTCTTTAACACGTATTCAGCTTCCTACATTGTTGATCAATGTTCACCGATCATTATCTGCTCAAGTTTACAGCTCACCTGCAGACTCCAAAGCTCTTCACGTATCTGCAGAGAGGCTTGTCTGTTTTCTGGACCTCTCGTGCCACATGGATCCCCTCAGCAAAGGACAACAGCTCAGGGGGCAGTACGGCGTCGGTTCGTCCCAAGTAACGCAGTAAGCCGACGAAATGACGGGCGTTCCTCTCCGAGATCAGCAGCACCGATTTGGTGAGATGGGGACAATTCTCCGTTTGGTCCTGGGGAAGAAGAAACAACAGAAAGTTTGCAGACACATTTCTGGTTTCCAGAGGAGAAACGCAGAGTCGGCGGCTCTCACTCGCTCAGAGAGGTTCCTGAAGTTCTCTGCCATGCAGAAGAGTCGGCCGCCGAACAGTTTGGGAGACGTGGGGAAGCTGTAGTGAATGACACAAGTTGCGTCTCGGATCGCGAGACACTTGAGACACTCGCTGGTCGTCACTACAGGTCAAACGTGAAACAGAAAGATAAAGCAGCACTGTTCAGATCAGGGAGGGTTCTTCAAATATCTTCACCATCACATTACCCAGAATGACTTGAGTGCGAGGGCCGAAGTCTTTCCTCCACTGCTGGACGACAGAGTCAAACTGGTGCGTTAACCCTTCGTGGGTTTTGAGGCAGTAGGCCGATCTGTTGCTCACAGCCTGAAGGATTAAACGATACTCGTAAAGCTGGAGGATGACTTCGCTCATTTAAAAGAAAATGTCCTCCATCTGTTGCTGCTGCAAAGCATTCTGGTCTTTTTTAACCCTAACTACGGGTCCTGCACTGAACCAACATGACTCAGCCAAACGGTCACTGAAGAGGGTTTCACCTTGTACACGTCTTCCACCTCTTCAGCAGAGTTGGCTACAACCAGAGTCTTCTGGCCGACACCTGGACTGAAATCCAACAGATCCAACAGCGCTGAGATTTTACTGCTCTCCAGAGTCATGAGGATGATCTATAGGAGGAGAAACACAGATCTACAGCCTCCCACAGAAGGATTTCAGAAGGATTCTGTAGTTTTTCAGATACGAGACGGGACGGAAATGTTAGATCAGATCAAACGCTTCTGACATAACAGTGACCTTTGACCTCCAAAATATATTCAGGCCGTCTTTAGATCCAAGTGGATGCTACGGTGTTAAAGACACTGCGTTACATGAATCCTGGTGAGGGATGAAAGTGGCCGACCTGCTGAACGTTACCGTAGACAGCAGCTTCCTCTGGGACAGTGATGACGATGGAAGGGTGCGACATGTGAACGGCTAACAGCCCCTCCATGTATCTGGTCCATTGCTTTGCTACAGCAACAATCTGCTGGGGACAGCAGGGCTTGTCCTCCCTGGACGCCACTTTCTGGTAATGCTGCAAGATGGTCGCCACCTGACAACAGAACATTCACGTTTTCATAAACCTGTTAGAGAAGTCTCGATGGGACGGAGTCAGCCTGCTGGTTCACCGGCTGTTCACCTGGTCTGGAGCCAGGGCGCAGAGCTGGTCGGCCTCGTCCAGCACCAGGTGGCACACGCGCAGGAACATGAAGCAGTGGCAGGACAGCAGCCGGACCAGGCTGAAGGGCGTGGTCACCAACACCTGGCCTGGTGAAGAAAACACAGCATGTTTTCTGACTTTCAACTAGAACCATCAGAACGTGGAGTCGACAGTGAGACTCACAGTTTTTGGGGATCTTGACAGCCTTGGCCTCGTCCTTACCGACACCCAACAGTACCATGAAGGGATGGAGTGGGCGGGTGGCTTTGATCTCCTCCAGCAGGCTATGCACTGTCTGGACTTTCTCCCAGCCTGGACACAGCAGCACAGCTATAGGCTGCAAACGAATGGGCATTACAGCTGACTCGTATGTAGAACAATTGTTTTCATATTGTCAGGTTTTGGCGGCCGATGCTAAGGTACCCACCCCTGACTTGGAGGTGAAGGAGCAGAAGATGGTGTTGAGCAGGATGTGCGTGAGGACTGGGATGAGGTAGCTGCACGGCTGGTAAGCATTCTGAGCGATGACGACGGTGTTGCTTCCTCGAGCTACAGGCGGCCAGCCGTAACATTCAGCCGCAGACAGAGCACTGCACGCCTTCCTCCGCAGCTCCTGGCAACAGAGCGTCAGATGTGTGAAACTCGGGTGGAGTTCAGACATAGAACACGGTGTCAGCTCCCCGATGTGAGCTGCACACTACAGCGTTTGTGTGTGAGGGACGGATGATCAGGTCTGCAGTCAGTCCTTTCCTCACACTTAAAGGTTCAGATCATCAAACTCACTCATCAAATATTAATTCTCTAGTATGAACATTGTTTACCGAGCGGAGAGCATCGGTGATGGGGGCATCATCCAGGCCGGTGCACGGCTCCACCGGGAGGGCTGAGTGCACCAGAATGCCACTCCTCCAGGGATCACTGGGAACGACCTGAGGACAACCAGAAGACAGCGGTGACAGCATCACAACGAGCAGGTGCAGCAGAGCAACAGTTTGAGGAGTGTTTTTATTGTACTGACCAGCACATCCACAAAGAAAAAAAATCTGTCCTCGTTGTGTTTCTACAACTGGGACCAACAACCGTCAGGCCACAGAGCAGCAGCAGCAGGAATCTGAAAAGCCAGTGTGTGCACTGTGTAGAGAACGAGTGGAGAAAACCTACTGTGCTGTCTGCGGCGTCTGGATCGGACTTCAGAGGCTTCGGGTTCAACCACTCCAAAAGTCTGGGATCAAACAGTAAAAGTTCAAAAACATTATTTTACAAGAAATCTCTCAGGACAGTGAGCTACAGATTATTTGTTGAGAATTACAGCCATGAACATTCAGGCCGAGGTTAGGAAGACCCTCACGGCCCAGCGGCTGCTGCTGTGTTAGACCGAGGAGAAACACTCTGTTCCTCTGTGACCTGCAGCTTACTGTGCACAGTGATCGTTGTCTTTAGTGGGCCGCGTCTTCTCTGCCTCTTGTGATCCAGACTCTGCTGACTTCCTGGAGCCGCTGGTAAAAGCAAAAATGAGCTTCATCAGACTGAACCTTGTGTGTAGACAGCATCTGCAGTCATGGCAACAGTAACTAAATGTGCAGAACATCTTAATGCACCTGCTCTCCTCGTCTGCTTCTTCAACCTGACTGTTGTCTAGAAAACCTGCAGCTCCACCTTTCACACTAAACGAAAGACACCAGCTTTGAGAACTGAAACCAAAACTGCAGCTATTGAGTTTGTTGTTATCAGATTTAGACGCTAAAGAAAGCATCGACCTGTCACACGCCAGCTTCCTCACCTCGCACAGAGCTGCTCGTCTTCACCTCGTGTTTCAGGCTTGTTGGTGAATCTGTGTGAGAGACACATATCTTTACAAACTTTACACACAGTTACACTGACGTTCCAGAGTGATTCTCTTCACACTTCAGTGAGATGAAAAGTCAGAGAGTCGACTAACTGAATGCTTTCCGTGTGGACTTCACGTCGTGTGGCGCCGTTGGAGGCGGACGGTGTCTCTTCAAGTTGGCAGTTATTCAGTTCTTCCTGCTTATCGACCTGGAAGAAGAAAAGAAAACAGGACCCGAGCAGAAACAAAGGGATATATGAATAAGACATGAAGCAACGTGTGGGACGTCTTTACATCTGCATCTCAACCATTTCAGTAAGAACCCCGACAATGTTCGACTTCTTCACCACAGATATTTTGAGGGCAGATGACAGAAAGGACACCGGTCAGGTACTCACAGAGGAAGCTGCCCGACGGTAACTGACGCCAGGATTCAAAAACTTCTGGAACCTGCAGGTGATGAGATGCTCTTATACCATCAGCCACGCGAATAGCATGTGTAAAACATACTAAAATCAGCTCTCACCTGTACAGACTGAGGTTTTCTGTCCGAGCTGCTTCCAGAGTCGAGTCCGTGTCGTCCGAGGAGTCGCTGAAACAACACGACAGAATGTCAGTTAGCAACCACACAACAAACCTGTATACACCATATATAACAGTTCTCACCTCCCCGCTGCAGAGCCGGAGCTCTCCTTTGATTGGCTGCGAGGACACGGCCGCTCACCGTCTCCATCACAGGCATCCAGCTTAAACGGTTGGCTCTGAAGCAGCAGAGGCCAGAGGTCAGAATGTGTGAGTCTTTACTGCAGTACAGAGAGAAACACGGTGAAAAGAGCTGCTGACCTGAGCTGTAGAGGGAACCGTTAGCAGATCACCAGCTCCAGCTGCAACCAGATCACGTGACAAGAAACGGAAGGAAATAGAAGAAGCAAATAATCAAAACATCATCAAACGCTGCTCTGGACGGTTTAATAACGTCACACGGAGGAATCGTCACAGCTGGCTGAACTAAGCATCTTACGTTACATTACAATGGAAGAAAATGCCACCACTGGTACTGGCAGGGTGTTAACTGGATGTTTACCAGGAGGCTGGATTTGAGATGTTGGCTTGATTGTGGTCGCAGACACAGTCTGCATTAAAATGCCAGGAGACAACCTGAGCAGGAATCTGTCCTCCTCGTCCAGCCTGCTGCTGTCAGCTGACTTCCTGCTGTAATATGCAAACTTCTTCGCCACCAGATCGTCATTCACACAGATCTGAGGAGAGAATGTGTTGTTGCTCTGAGCATTAGAAATTCCAATGAACTGCACGGGCAAAACGTACAACACACAATAAGAGGAGTGAGATTTTCATTTAGGTTCACCTTGATGTTCCCAATAGTCAGGTAGAGCTCGATGGAGGTGGACTCTGATTCGGATTCAACCAACACTGCCTCCTTCCGAGTCGACGCTTCCGAAATCAAGATAATCAAACTTTCAAATGACTCGTCAAGACAAACGAACAAATACGTTTTCACAGAAACATAAAATGTCCGTTTACAGTAGGTGTTGCTAACAAACTCACCTTGTAACAGATTGTGCAGGTACAGCGTAGAAGAACTGTCCCACTGAGTGGACGGACTACAGAGGACAGGGAAAACACATGTTCACAACACAAACAGGGCTAAAGAAGAGAATGGGGAGTGAAGCCGTCTTACATGAGCTCTGCCTTCTCTTCACATAAGGACACTTGCAGGGTTGTTGGTCTGACTCGCGCCAGGTGGAACCTCCTCACCCAGAAAGGCAGTTCAAAAAACTTCTCTACAGCAACCCGGACCCTAATCAGATCAAAGCAGATAGGACGCACACAGACAAATCAACTTCTTAACCATGACTACGTTTAGAGGTTATGACACACCAACCCATCAGCCATCACTGAGCGTCGGTTGGTTTCTGAGGTGTGTCACCACTTGCACTAGTCAGACCCCCTTCAGTGGGTCCCTGTTGGCGAGGTAGACCAGTCTGTTCAGTTAATTACAGCACGAGAAGACAAACAGAAGTCACTAAAGCAGGCTGAAAACGTGCTCAGGAGGGCACAGACACCAAAACATTTCATGTTTCTTTTCTTAAGTTCTTTGGGACCAGCCCGTGTTAGTGGGCCAGCAGTCAGAGTTCATTGCTGTTAGTTTTCAGCTTGGTGCGTCTTCACGCTCAAGGACACATCCTGCTTTGCCACATATGGTTCCAGTTGGGCTTAAGCAGTAATCCTAGAACATTTGATTTCACTTTTGAGCGTGAACATGGTGGGTAAGTAACGCTGGTTGTGTTCCACAACACAAGTCAAACATGCAATCAAATGTCTCAAGCGGTCAAGGTGCTGTATTTTCTATGCAAATATTCCATAAAGTGGTGGTGATGTACTGTTGAAGATGATTGGTGCTTTTGCAGACTTACTGCTCCAAGGGAACGACGAGCTGTTCTCCGCAGTCTACCAGGAAGCACCGAACATTAGAGGACACCGAGTCCAGGATGGCAGCCCGACACCACCGCTTCATCTCCGACCAATACACCACGCACACCTGAGAGCAAATGCAACTGTTGGATTAAGGTCCCAGCAAAGTGTCTCCTGCCTGGAGCAGGTGAAAATTCTGAAGAAGACCGGTATTGTGTTACCTGCCCCTCCTCTAACGAAGTGGCCTTCAGCTTGTGCAGGTCTTGAGTGAGATCATGGTAGAAGAGACTCATCTGAGTCTGCAGCGTCTCGTACTGTTCTGTGCTGTCCGAGTCCCCAGTCAGACCCCAAGTGACACGTCCCCAGATGCAGGACGGGTTCTCAAGCTGCAGATGTCAGAAGATATCTTCATGCAGCAGAACGACTGCGTCACAGACTACGTGATGCTGGATTTGATCCAATGTCGAAAAATATGAGACTAACAAATCAGCCAGGGGGGGGGGGGGTCAAATGTAGAGAATAGATTTCCTTGTAACATGTAATATGTACCGATGACAATAAAGCGGATTCTTCTTCATTTTTTCTGTTGTTAATGATCCAGACATCCTGAATCTGCAGAGTCCATGTTACTGCGTCCTGTTAGAATACTGTGATGTTCACTTATCATTTTTTGTATGTATACTGATTGTTTCCATTAAATTAATGTCCGGCCTTCTTAAGCCGCGCCTGTAAAAGGTGCATTTGGTTAACTGTTGTGGGACGTTGATTTCTTTTCCATAATTAGACCAATAATGACAAATAATAACTAAACTGAAATATTCATAACCATTAAGCAGATGTGTGAAGCCGAGAACTGGAGAATAACGTTTGTGCAATTATTACTGATAAGAAATTAAAAATATTTAACCCATGAATTAGAGACAGCTGACACCAAAACATGTAAATCAGAAAACTGAGGTGTTTTTTGTGTCGGTTTTCTGTGTGCACTGCGACATCAGCGTTAGCTAATTAGCATCATTTGACCGCTAACTTTATGCTAGCGTTTGTGACCAATTACAGAAAACCTTACTTACCTTTAAAATTGATATTTTTAGCATTGTTTGTAAAGGGTCGTTAATCCACGCTACCAGACACTGCAATAAAACACAATTGATTTATCAGTAAATACCAAAAAACACCATGACCCTCGGAGGTCAAGTAGCTAGCTAACATTTGTGGCTAGCTAGCCGGAGGTTTTCGTGTTAAATAAATACTTTTTGACTAAAATCCATCGAAATTAAACGAAATGTACAACATTGTGTGTGTACTATCTTTCACTTATTTTGTTTAATTTCATTCTAATTTGAACTGAAAAACGCACCGAGTTCCTGTCGGTGACCGACGCCACAGAATTTGATGTGTAATTCTGGATCCATCCGTTAGAGGTCGCTGTGGAGCTCTCAGCCGTCCAGGTGAGGGGGTGATTCTTTTTATCATCATGACACATTTCAATCTTTTAAATATGCTTATATCAGTGGGGTGTGGTGGTAGCATGCAGCTCCTCAAAGAGTAAATACATGTAAACGTGTAGTTTTTATCATCACTGTTCACAAACAGAAACAAAACTGCAACTGAATGAAGCTGCACAAAGACATGAAACAACCAGGAGACACTAAATTATACATATTCACCCAAAACATGGTCAAAAACAGATACCTAATATCAAAAAGTGCCAACTGTTTAGTTTTAGTTGTTTATTTCCTAAAGCGTCTCAATGTTGAGTTGTAATATGAAGAGAAAATTAATCACAGTCTGCTAAAACCCCACACGCTCCAGATAAGCTCAGGAGTTTTTGTGGGAACTGGTCTTTTCACGGTCAGTATAAAGAGGAGCAAGGAGCACAGCGAGCAAAGCCAGTTTTAATGTTCATAAGACGCGATGAAGAAAAGGAAAATGCTAAACATACCAATTTAGTAAGAGTAAAATGCATTATTATATTTCACTAAAAAGTTTTTTGTATCTGTATTCTGTAAATGCACCGCTGCTGGGTGGAGCACCCACAATTTTGTTGGACTCTCTGTACAATGACAATAAAAGCCTGTTCTATTCAATTCTATTAATTGATTGGGAACATAGTTTGTGCTTTCATGAAATAGACAGATTTAATCTCTAAGCTTCAAGCTAAAGGGAGATGTCTTGAGGTCGCTGAAAGCTGCGTGCTACGAACCACGTGGGTTTCATGGGTGCAACTGGAGCAGTTTCACTTTAAAAGAGCTTATTTAACTATATGTATACACATATATTATATACACTGTGCTGGGAAGTAGGGGGCAGTATTATCCAGTTTTAGTAACGCATTACTGGGTCACAGAAGTTAATCAGAAACTAAATGGAGACTAACGTGTTGCTGTGTTCTTAGGTTTATTTACTGATGAATGAGAAATGAGAACGGTCATAATTTATTCCACTGAAATTCGACTCCTCTGGAGGCGTATTTTACGTGTTTTCTCTATGAAGTCTGGCAACCCGGTGACCAGAGACTAAGGTCCCGGTGTATCCAGCTGATCGGCTCCTGACAGCGGCTGTAGCTGTTTACGACTGCCATGCCGAAGCCTCGGTGATCAGAAGGACTGCTTACAACTGGTAAAACAGCCATCCTATTAAATATCGCATGTGCTCGTTGCTTTTCATGTTTGGGTAACTAGTTAATAGGCTAACATTAGAAATCCCTGACATGCAGCCAGTGTAGCTAATGCTAGCTGTTAATCCGTGGTCAAAGCGATGCTGTTGTTAGTAGCTAGCAGCTAATTTTAAAACTTCCGCTCAGCCGTTGTCAACGGGCGAGACACGTTAAAAACCGCTAGCTAAACGTTCGTGAGCTGTGTGTACCCCCAAAATGTCCCAGAATGTCTCTAGCCACCAGTGATGTAACGTTATTCTACAGAAACTATAATGGTAACATTCAAACTAAATAAACGCCAGCGCCCATTCACAAATAGTCAAATTTTACGATGAGATTCTTTAACGTTCTACACTTAACGAAATACACTTTATTATACGCACTAAACCGGACAATATTGTTATGTATTTTATGTATGGGAAACAAATAGGACACACAGTGAGTTCCTATCTACTTAGATTTAACGACAAGGAAGAAATGAGTAGTCAATTAGAGCATAAAGGTTTTAGAGATTTAATGATATACAATTTTATTTACAAGGGCATTTCATTTGCCGAATCTATATTTAGACCAAAAACATTGAATACATATGCTTCCAACTACTTTTCCTTTTTACTTGGCTCAATAAACAAAGAGATTTTTAAGTTTCACATTTTAAATAGTTAGTTTTGTTTAACGTATACGCACGGAATAAACCAACTTTGATCCAAACAGAAACGGGGCAGAATATTCCAAATAAGACCATAAAGCTTAATGGCTTAATGCTTATTATAAGTGACATACTTGTTGGTCTATATTGCTTATTGTATTGACAGTCTTTGTTGCCGTCATTGTCTATAACGATTTTATTTTGAAAACGCTCCCGGAAATGCCCCCCCCCCAGCCCTGCCTCACTTAACACATCCTTGTTTTGTGCTAAAGGTCAGTTGACTTGAGTTTTCTGCTTGAAGTCCTGCACTGTGCTCGTTTTAAAGGCCGTCACACCTGGATGCAGGATTCAGACCTCAGACTGTTAAAAGGTTTTAAAGTTATTTATGGCTCAGAGCTGCCTGGTCAGCTTCGCTCCTTGTTTATGTTGTGTGATGCTCAGGTCTTTTGAAAGATTGGTATTGATCCAGACTCGATGGCATGACTGGTGTCTTCTTTCAGCTGGTGTCGTCTGGCTTTGGATCAGCGTGTTGTCCTGTCTGGTTTGGGCCTGGCCACTGTGAGGGAGTAACTCTTCTTATTTACTGTGTCATTGTGTGCAATAATAAATGAGCCAGCAGACCTTCCTGTCTTTTATAACTATACACACGTTAATAATATCATTTTAAAGTTGTTTTGGGGAAATTGCTGAAGAACCTAAGTTGATCCTGTGTTGTGTGAAGTATCTGACTGCAAATACCAGAAATCTTGGCAGATTGAGATGAAGAGACCATTTCTCATCTAAAGTACCAACAAAAGAGTCATTTGGTGGAAAATCTAAGAGGCGCTGTGTGTCTCCAGCATAGTAATGATAGGAACAAGCATGTGAGCGAACGACGGAGCCAAGTGACGTGATGTAGCTAGAGAAGAGGGCCATGAACAGTCCCTGCAGCACACAGGTGGAGAGCTGAACAGAGAATCTGCTGATTTACAGGGTCAAAGGTGGAGGTGATTCAGAGAGCAGTAAACTCTGCTTTTTTTAGAATAAGAAAAAGTTTGAGTTTTGCTTCGTGCTGCGGATCAGTTTTCTTTTACTGACACAGCGTCGCCTTGATCTGGATGTTAAATATAAATGGCGAGAAATGTGCTGTGATCAATACTTTAATCTCTTCCCCGCTGGTTGTTGGTAATGCTGCTGCAGAACTAGTTCTCCCCCTGTTCACACACATTATAAGCTTCAGGCTGAGACGTCAGCTGAGTGACTGTAATCTGTGTGGAATATAACCGTGTTCGTCAGCCCTGAAGGGAAGGACATTCCTCTGCAACACTGAGTACGCAGTTAGCTTCAAAATATGTAACGTCACGAGCACCAAAGGGATCATGTGACTCATCCCCGGCCGCCATGGGGTGACTTGGGTGGGAGTCTGAGCTCTCAGTTAGTTTGTAATGGAGCAGATTTCTAATCAGAGTGATGCGGCGAGGAGATGGTGTGATGAACAGAGAGACTGTGTTGCCTTATGATTTGTCCTTTACCTGACGACTGAGTGCAAATCGACCTATAAGAAGGTCCATTGGCTGTTTGTGCCGCTCGGAGCATAATGTCCTCTTTTTGATGCATGGTAAATATTGTCATGTGATCCACACGCTGCATGATGTTGTCTGGCAGACTGTGGACACGTTATTTAGGAAAATATCTGAAGCTGAGTGAAGTTATCACTTAACAGATTCCACAAAACAATTTCATTCACAATACATGGTGTACATATTTTACACACACACTCTCTGTCTTGTTGTAATTTGTCTGTAATCTGTCCTAGAAAAGCTACAAACAACCAGAAACAAATTCCTGGTATGTGCAGCATACTTGGCAAATAAAGCTGATTCTGATTCTGATATTTTACACGTTACATAATTGGAGTGAAAATTCGTTTTGCTTCCATGCAACTGCTGATGAGTGTTGATCTGTTTACTGGTTGTACAGCTCAGCCTCAGGCCAGCAGCATCTGACGGATCACACAGAACATTCCCTGCGATGTTTTTAAATCAGTCTTTGGAAAACAGAACAGTCCACGTTCACACCTGGAAAGTCAGACAATTGACTTGATTTGAATATTATTAGTTTCACATGGTGCCACTGTGTCACCAGTGAAAAGAAGAACGCTGCAGGCTGGCTCTGATTTGGTACTTGTAGCCTGAACAGTCTCTTTATCAACTGTCCTCCCCCCATGCTAACCACATCCTCTCGTTATCGTCCTCCCTTTCCTCCTCTGCAGGGTCCAGACTTCCACATCCTTATGGCTGTATATGATGAGAACATCCTGAAGAACCCTTTCTACTTGGCCTTGGAGAAGCAGAGACCAGACCTCTGCAGCCGAGTGGCAGAGCTCCGCGGCATCGTGAGTCACCCCTGTTTGATTTGCTTTCTGGGGATAAAAAAAGATGAATCACGTATGTGCCTGTTCATTTTTTACGCCAACATTTCTACCTTAGCCAAACATGCTGTTAACTTATTTATTTCTGGCTGTGAAGCCTGAAAAAGTTGCGCTCGCATTCGCACCTCACTCACCGTTCAGAATCACCAAGGTGCCTAACGTTCCGGAGTAACCAGAGAGAACCCACGCAGACACGGGGGGACGTACAGAAAGGGTCTTTCTTAATGTGAGGCTATTCTATTTACTGATAGATTATGTGATGATTTAACCCGTGTTAAAGCCGTCGGTGCACTTCTCGTCTGAGCAGGTTGAGATATTTTACCTTTGCTTTTAGCACATTCCTCTCACATGCTTCCTCCTCCTCCGTTAGACTTAATAGAGGGATGGTGAGAGAATTAGATGAACATTTGGGATGTGATGCTGGCTCATCGGACAGTTTTCTTCTGTCCAATGAAACTTTAAAAGCCTGTGAGAAGAAACGCAGCTGTGGAGAAAAATGAAAGTGATCAAATGAGCCAAGCAGCTGCTGAGTCACTTTTTCAACATGTTTCAGCTGGTAAAGGTATTTAAAACCACAGCAACCACGGGTCAGATGTCTGAGTGCAGACCAGCAGCAGCTCTGACTCATCATTCCTCTGGAAACTCAGATGATGTGAACATCGTCAAAACATCAGCAGATAACAGGAAAATGCTTTAACTGGATTAAAGCTGAGGAGACGCACTTCACAGCCGGCTGCAGCTGCACAGGACACAGCACGCCCTGTAACCTGCATAAACCACATGTTCTACAGCATGCTTGAGTTTCATAAAGACTCTTATACCTTCATGTGTCATGAAGTGGGAGGAAGGTTCCCTGTAACAAAGTGGAGGCACAGAGGTCGAATCTCTTCTCGCAGTAAAAGCAATGACCTCAAGTCCACAAATTCCATATATGGAGAAAAGACACCCTGCAGTTTATCTCTGTCCTGGTCTGGACACAGTAAAAATCAACCAGGAAGCGACAGGTTGGATTTAATGCTGATGATAATCAGAGATAATAATGTATATCTGCCCCATTTGGCAGCTTCTTGTTCCGTGTTGTGGAAGTTTGACCGTCGGCAGCTACTCAGACTCTCAGTTCGACAGCTATGTCCTGCAGCCCGAGGAGGACGGGTACCGGACTGTGGATGGAAAGGTTTGTACAAACCTAGAATCTGTGAGGCTTGAATCTATTTGCATGATAATTTGAAGACTTAAATCTGACTTTAAGGAGGTCAGGATCCAGGACAGGCAGGTCCTGCTGGGGTCCGGCTTCCCAGCTCCGGCGTCAGTCTCCATCCTGTTTGAGGAAACGTTCTACAACGACCAGGAGCAGAGCTACAGCATCCTGTGCATCTCCCGGCCCGTCGACGTGGACCAAAGCCCTGCAGAGCAGAACCCGCTGCCTCCGTACTGCCTGAAGAGTGTGGAGGATGTCAGGGAGTTCCTGGGCCGCCACGCCCAGAAACTGGACAAGTTCATCCAGGGCTTCGGTCAGACCTTCAAGGAGCAGGAGAGGAAGGGACTTAGACACCACATAGTAAGAAGAACTATGGCTTTGTGGCTTTCTTCCTCCTGCCAACATGTTTTATGGCATCAGCAACATCTTTCTTCTGACTAATCAATTCAACTGATCACTGCTCTGTCTTCTCCCCACGCAGGACTGCGTGAACGGTCTCTACACGAAATGTCTTCAGTGTCTGCTGAGAGACTCCCGGCTGGTGAGTAGAGTCCGACCTGCGGGTTTAGGTGTTGGTCTAACGCAGTACAAATGTATATCCAATTATTTTTCTTAGTAATCCGCTGAACGAAACATCAAAACAAAGTGAAAGTTCCTGGATTGAGGAATTTGTTGCTTTTCCCTGGTTTGAATCATTTCTTCTCCTCCTCCTCCTCCTCCTCCTCCACAGAAGCTTCTGGCGAAGCAGGAGCTTCAGATGACTCTTCTCAAACAGGCAGTGGAGGTAATGTCACCTGTTCTGTTTGTTCTGTTAAAGCAGAAAAGCCCGGTTTAGGATTAAGATTAAAGTTGGATTTAATAAAAAGTCACATCTCAGAAAACTGAGAAGAAACTTCTCTGTCAGTATCATCGTGGTTACAGACGAGGACGAGCAGAGCAGGCTTCATATGTAGAGTCATGCAGAATGTTCAGTAAACACTGAACAACAACTTGTGGTGTTGTTCTTATCTCCTCAGATTTATGTTCATCATGGTATCCATGATTTCATCTTTAACTTTGTGGGAACGCTTGAGGCCAGCCAGGTAGGTCTGACACTTCTGAAAGTCTGTGACAGAAATAATACTCTGACATCCTGCTGCTCGTTAACAGGATGCTGCCTTCAACAAAACCACCAGGAGTCTGCAGGAGCTGCAGCAGAAAGATCTGGGCGTCCAGCCTGAGTTCAGGTCAGTTCACACAGCTTCTGATTGTTGGAACATCTTGGACCAGTCACACAATCATTAACGACCTTTGATTCATTTGATGTTTTACTGGTGTTACAGCTGCATTCACCTCAGAATGACCTTAAACGCATCATCTGGAACTGTTTCCGTAGACACATGTTGTGTGTTGGTGCGACTGGTTATTGTGGGACGTTTGTGCACAGAGTTTGACACAGTGAACATATGCTGCTGTTTTGTTTCTGTAGTATAAACCTGCCACGGGCCAAGAGAGAACTGAGTCAGCTCAACCAGCAGAGCTCCCCCCTCCTCAAACTGCTCTGCCTGCGCAGAGTGGCCCTGACTGCCACCCAGACCCCCAGGCGCACCGGTATGTTCAGGTTAATGTGAATAAAACACGGAGTCACGTGACGTAACTGACGTAGCTCACTGGGGCTGATGAGCCTTGCCTCACTTATGGTGAATCTTTGCTCAGACAGACGGCAGCCCGGGCTCTGGCTGCAGCTGGAGGTTTGCATAAAGTGAATCTGATTCCCAGCTGGTTTCTCATCAGTGTCTCTGGAGCCTCCTTGTGCAGCAGGTTGACTGACAGTTGAGTTTCACAGTACGGGAAACGGAAACTTTCAGACTAGGTTGTATTTACTTTAACGTTTAAACCTCTTATTGCAGATAGATTAAATAAATACAGCCAGGATAAAAACAGGCGTATGATAAAACCAGAAGGCTTCTGTCAGTGAGCCGCTCCTCTGTCTGCCTGTGATCACATCAGCACACAGGACAGTACCTGCTCTGTCAGCTCATAATGTGTTTGTTTAAAACAATCACAGCGAGAGTGGAACGACCTCCTCCTAATTAATGTTTGTCCAGCAGCCAATTCAGTCTCAGGCTTTGGACCGAGGGAAAATGACTTTGTTCCTGTTGTTTTCCTTCCTGCAGTCAGTATAGAGGCCGTGTCTGCGGACGAGCTGCTCTCTGTCATCCTCTATCTGCTGGTGAAGACTGAAATCCCCAACTGGTGAGCTGTGAGAGACGCCTCTGACCCTAGAGTCAAACATTTCTGTGGTTAGATTTACAATGATGATAGCTAAATGCTCTGCCTCCCATTCTACATTTAGAAACTCTAGGAACCACAAGTAGACCAGCACTCTGAGAGCG
>JAUMHF010000023.1:20296426-20310063 GCA_032359275.1 Microctenopoma steveboyesi | reverse complement strand
AGGATTTTAAACTCTATTCTAGATTTAACAGGAAGCCAATGGAGAGAAGCTAATGTAGGAGTAATATGATCTCTCTGGTTAAGACCAGTCAGAACTCTTGATTAACTTTTAATGCATTTCATTCAACACATGTGGATGTGGATTTTAGCTCAGGTTACTTGGTCACTACAAAGACTCTTTGTCCCAACTGTTGTTTTAAGAAAGACATGTTACATGCATGAACTGTGAACCCGTCCTTTAAAGTATAATGACTTCTACTGCAGATAAAGGCCAAAACGCTGTGCAGTTAAACTGTGTGTGTCTGTGTCTCTCTGTGTGTGCGTGTCTCTCTCTCTGTCTGTCTGTCTGTGTGTGTGTGTGTGTGTCTGTCTGTGTAGGATGGCCAACCTGAGCTACATCAGGAACTTTTGCTTCAGCCATTCCAGCAAAGACGAACTCAGCTACTGTCTGAGCACCTTCGAGGCTGCAGTGGAGTACATTAACCTGGGGAAGCTGCAGAACGCACACTCTGTAAGAGACACACACAGACATGATCTGTGTTCTGACGACGCAGTGTTTGATAGAACTCGCTGACGTTTTGTCTTTTCCTCCTTGTCAGGGACCAGGCCAACGGAACGACAAGGCGTTGTTCAAAGAGAAGCTGAGTCTGCAGACTCAGAGCGCCGCCGCGCCGATACACTGCCTGTTTGAGGTGAGCGGCACAGAACCGGACCATCGCTCTGCAGGACGCAGCAGCTGCTCCGTCAGCCACCGCGAGCGGTTTACTACACGAGCAGATGTTCAGAAGTCAGAATACAACAGTTAAAGCTGAATGTTATGTTTTATGCACAAAAATGCCCCCCCACACACAAACACACACACTTATTCCGCTGGATTAACAAACAAGTTGTGTTACTGACACTGTGCACAATGCTAACGGCTAATGCTGCTGTTTGTGTTTCCGTGTTACACTGAGCTAGCGACCAAAGGTACATATTCCATTCAGTGTTGGCCCTGAAGGACAGGCAGGTGAAGCCCTGAGGTCTAACAAAGGTCATGGAGTCAGTCTCTGTCTCATAAACAGTCAGCTGAGAACAAACCTGATCAGACTCAAAAGGATTAAAGGGGAGGGGCTTAAATATTGTGAGACTGATGTCACAAGTAGTTTAAGGACACATCTGTGTTTGACGGGTGGATTTCACTTCACACTCATCATGATCTCTGACAACATAGAGAAATTCACTTTACTAGAATCACCCCCCCCCCATGAGGCGTTGTGGGGGTGTTTCCACACCATCATTATAGGAGTCATAATTCACCATAAATAAGAATCAATGTTATGTTTCTCCTCTCTGTGTGTGTGTGTGTGTTGCAGCACATTGCTAATGGAAATGAGGCTGAAGTCAAACGCCTGCTGAGCGAAGGAGAGAGTGATGAAGATGTGAAGAAGATGTGCCACCCCCTCTGCTCCTGTGACCTCTGTGACCTCCAGCTGTCTGGGTCAGACCTCAGCACCAGCACAGCACCACCAGCCTCCAACCAAAACCAAAACCTAATTAGTGATAAACGTTACTGATTGTTGCAGGAAACATATCAAACTGTTGCTGTTACTTTATCACAAGTGTACACAACATGTTCACAGCTTGAAGCTACAGCATGCAGCTCGCGCTCGGGCCTCGCTCCTGCCCCGTCCTCCTCTGCTCTGCACTGGTCTTCAGGCGTCCATCGTAAATGACAGTAAACGAATGAAGAAGAATCTTTCTAATAAACAGAAGTTATTCACGTGCTGTGCTTTTTGAAAAGGTTTCACAGGAGGCTTCAACAGCTCCTCTGCACAGTCGGTGGTCTTTGTCAGAGCAGCTCCGTTGTGTCCACGCTGTATGACGTGGTTCTAACAAGAGGGCAAAATAAGCCCAATACCCCACCCCCACCCCCACAAAACCCCACTGTACCAGGAAAAAGTTTAAAAGCTTCAGCTCATTTCCCTTTTTTTATATTTGCTGATGCATGAGTGTAAAGAATCGGGAACAAAAAGCTCTGAACACTTTCACTTCCCTTTAAACAGCAGAACACACACACCAGGTGTTCAGCACGCTTTTCTTCTTCCTGTGTGCGACGTTAACGTTTAACACCTGTCATCACGGAGTCAGACTCGCATCTAATCAGGGTCTAATCGCCTTCTCCTCTCCTCCTCTTTGTGTTCAGGAGGTTGAACGACCCGTCCGTCGTCACGTCGTTCTCCAGAGACGACAGAGGTTACACCCCGCTGCACGCCGCCGCTGTCTGTGGTGAGGACGATGAAATGTGAGGCGATGATGTGACGTATGTGCCAGAAAATCAAACCCGGCGTTTGTGTGTGTGTGTCAGGTCAGGCCCAGCTGATAGACGTGCTGGTGCACAAAGGGGGGGCGGTTAATGCCACAGACTACCACGCCCTCACACCGCTGCACCTGTCCTGCCAGCGGGGGTTCCAGGGAGTCACGGTGAACACACACACACACACACATCTCTAATCCGTCCACTCACGCTTCCTGACTCAGCACCTTTCATGTCACTTTCAACCTGTGTGCGTGTGCGTGGCGAGGTTCTCTCCCTCCCCGAGGTTCTGCTGTGTTTTTTTAGGCAGTAAAGTAATGACATCATTGCGTTATAAGATCAGGAAGAGAATTTCTACTGTGCTCTCCGTCCTCCAGCTGCTGCTGCTGCACTACAAGGCGAACACAGACGCGCAGGACAACAACGGCAACACGCCGCTGCACCTGGCCTGCATGTACGGACACGAAGACGTAAGTAGCACGATGACTCCGTGAGCATCCAGCTCATTTCTAATGGTTACTATGTGTTTATAAGTTTCATTATGTTGGAGGTGAAAGTTTTTTAGATTCAGCCCCATCACGGTTTGGAAATAATGACATGACTGAGGAACATGTTTGTCAGGTTTTTAATTTAAATGATCACATTTAAACATTAGCTCGTTGCAGATTCAGCTAATTGAAAACCTAGTGGAGATTGAAATGCTGTGTGTGTGTGTTTGTCAGTGTGTGAAGGCTCTGGTGTACTATGACGTCGAAAGCTGCCGCCTGGACCTGCAGAACGATAAAGGCGACACGCCGCTGCACACGGCCGCCCGCTGGGGCTACGAGGGAATCATCAAGGTGCTGCTGGAGAACGGAGCGAGCACAGACATCCTGAACAAGAGCAAAGAGTCACCGCTGCAGTGTGCGCTCAACTCTAAGGTCGGCGCAGTGCCAAAATGTTGTGTAGAAAAGTACCAGAACCTGCAGCACGATCATGATCTGACCTGGGAGTGTGTGAACGTTACAAATGCAAAT
Source organism: Microctenopoma steveboyesi (assembly GCA_032359275.1). Taxonomy (NCBI): domain Eukaryota; kingdom Metazoa; phylum Chordata; class Actinopteri; order Anabantiformes; family Anabantidae; genus Microctenopoma; species Microctenopoma steveboyesi. Next base: position 20,306,752 of record JAUMHF010000023.1, on the reverse strand, counting down.
TTAGCGTCTTTACAGATTTCTCTTCTTTTTCTTGGTTTTTATTTTCTGATTTACGTTGTGAAACTTTCAAAGCTCTGCAAACGTCTCAGATCTCTGGAGTTCAGTTAATCTCACCAGCTGATCAGAAGGTGTTTGACCCACCGGGCCGTGGGAACACAGCTGATCCTCTTAGTCTGGATGCATTTCAGTCTGAATCTGACTCCAGGTCAGCCACACGAATCTAAACGGAGCGTTTTATGTTTCTGCAGATCCTCACGCTGCTGCAGTCGAGTCAGAACGGATGTCGGCGCAGCGCAGTCGACGTGAGTCTCTGAATCCTGACCCTGAAGTGGCCGACAGTTAAATCCACTTCAGCTCAGAACAGTTTGTTTTCAGGTCACATCATGCGTGATGAAGGAGAATATTTCTCTTCTGTACGACTTTTCTAACTGTGTTTTCAGTAAGAATATAACAGCAGCATTCTGTAGAATCTCTTTCACTGCTGCAGAATAGGAATCATAGGAGGACAGAAAGAATCAGATGCCACAGAGCAGGACAGATGAAGCTGGGGATGATCTTTGTCTTTAACAGGTTATCTCTCTTCTGCCTCTTCTTCCTCTCAGTCTCCCGGTCGCTCCCCTCAGGCCTCAGAGTGCAGCAGCCGTCGCTCCTCCGTCTCCAGCACCTCCTCTCTGGGCTCCGAGGCCAAACCAGAGGGAGAGCGAGTCCGACACAGAGAGGTAGAACCTGTAGTACCAGTTTTCTTTTTATACGTACGTGCTGTGTGACTCCTTATTTTGATTCACATAGTCGTGGGAGAAACGACTGTATAATATAGAATAATTGTGGTACGAAAACGTGTGTTGGCCTCCTCGATGTCGCGTAACACTAGAAGCTGACGCTGCTCGTGTCCGTGTGACTGGCAGGTGGAGAAGCTGCTGCGCGCGGTGGCGGACGGCGACGTAGAGATGGTGAGAACAGATCCTCAGCTGTCGTCACGCCGCATCTTCGCCGTCGTCACCTCTGACTGCTTGTGTTTCAGGTGCGTTACCTGCTGGAGTGGACGGATGAGGAAGAGGAGGACGAAGGAGAAGTTCGAGCTGAGACCCTGCTGTGTCACCCGCTGTGTCAGTGTCCAAACTGTGCCCCCACGCAAAAGGTCATTTTATTCAAAGAAACTTAAACATTTAATTTTCACTAATGATTCATGTGAGTCAGTGATTAAAGGAACAGGTGGAGTGAGTCAGTGTTGCACGTTTCATGTCGTTAATATTCACTCGCACTCTTTTTTTCAAACACTGTGAATATTTCAGTTTATTCTCTGTTGAGAAAATTTGTTAACTCGCCGCAGCTTGTTTATTTGGCTTTGCGCTGACTGGACTCGTGTCTGTGTCTCGTCCTCCGTCCCGCAGCTGTGCGTCCTGCAGGCCGGAGCTCTCGGTGTCAACAGCTCTAACGTGGATGGCTTCACGCCGCTCCACGTCGCCGCCCTGCACGGCCACTCACCGCTGGTCGCCCTGCTGATCCGCCACGGAGCCAACGTCAACGTCCGCACCAACCAGAGCGCCACGCCGCTTCACCTGGCCAGCCAGAACAGCCACGTCCAGGTAGGACCAAACCAGGAGCACAGCAGGCTCCACAGACTCACTGGTCGTTCACACCTCCGTCTGCGCGTGTGTCCCAGGTGGTGAGGTTTCTGCTGGAGTGTAACGCTAAACTGAATAAGAAGGACCAGTACGGCAACACGCCGCTGACACGCGCCTGTCTCTGTGGACACCTGGACACTGTCTCCGTGCTCCTACAGGTAAACAGAAGCACGCAAACAGGAAGTGGTTTGTTGTCTCTAATGTAACCGTGGACGCGTGTTTCAGAGCGACGCGCTGGTGAACGTAGCAAACCTTCAGGGCAACACGGCTCTGCATGAGGCGGTGCGGGGAGGACACCAGGCCGTGGTGGAGCTGCTGCTGAAGGCTGGGGCCTCACCTGGGATCCGGAACAAGAGGCAGAGGACGCCGCTGGACTGCGCCTACGAACTGGGCGGGAAGGTAATACTACAGAAACCCCACAGAGCCGAAGCTCACGCTGGGTTTATGTTCAGTCTCCATCATTCTTGCTAATTAAATGAAATGACTGTAAATTAACGAGTGCTTTGAATTATTTACAGACCTCCTCACTTGTCATGAAAACAAATTAAAATGGAATCGTAGTGAATTAAGGAAAACCTTCTCCCGTTGATGTTTGGCAGTGATGATAATCTTACTATTTATTTTGAAATGACTTCCTGTTAATCAGCATTAAAATATACTTTTTCCAGAACACCGAGATCCTCCGAGCTCTGCAGAAAGCGTCTGGACTCTCCCCTGATGCTGAGCCAATAAAACTCCTCTCTGTGCCCAAAGGAGCCCTGGGTAACTAAGCAGCTTTCCTTCTTGTTCATAAAACCACAGGGAGAAGCTTTTATTGTAAAACTGTTCGTTCATGTCAGGAATCCAGTGATGTTCTGTCAGTGGTTAATCAGGTGTGAATGTGTGCAGCTCATTCGTTCGTGCAGCGTCTGAGGCTGCAGGATAACTCCAACGGCAGGAGACAGACTCAGCGCTTCAACAGGTAAACTGTCAATCGTCCTTCAGATAAAACACGAGCCCGAAAGACACTAAGTTAGTTTGATGCTTTGATTCAGGATTCAGCAGATGAAGAAAGCTTCTTCGGGTCCTCCCTCCCGGGGTTCACCTACCCTGAACCAGGTACGCTGAGCTCCTTCACTGTTGTTGGTCCAGTGGGACACATCACGCACTGATGGATGGACTTCACACACCGAAGCAAAGTCAACAGTTGTGACCTTGATGCTTCTTTCACAGATGAAGCCGGACAGAGGGAGGCTGAGGCGAGGAGAGACGGTGGAGGTCTGCAGCCCAGGAAGCCTGCATGCTGGGTCCCGGATGAGAGAGCGGCCCCTGGGTCGCTGCCACACCCTGGAACACACGCCAAACACACCCGAGTGCGACGGCACAGAGGGCCCCTGCATTCCTGCATCACAGCAGGAAATGAAAGACATACAGTCCACCCATGAATCCTCACTGACCCCGCATCACACAAACAATGAGCCGTCTCACACCGACGACCAAAGTCTCCCACCTGTGAACGCAGCCCCGGAGGAGTCGCACGGCAACCAGACTGACGCTGAAGCCGAGTCCGTGCTGTCCAATCCTGAGCGGCCCTCCGACCCCCAGCCCCCCGTCCAGACCGACCGGACAGACGCCAACCAAGCAGCAGACACGAGCGCAGAGTCGCGGCAGTGAGACGTGTCAGACGTGACATGAGAGAAGATAAACCTCCATCACCTGACGGATCTGACGTCAGAGCCGTCAGCCGGCTGCTGGACGGACGAGCTGCTCCGCACGTGTGCACAGTCGACCAGTATTACAGAACGCGTGTTCCTACCTACCTCCAGTGTTACTGAGTTGTGCAGTTAGGACTCAGACAGGTGACCCCCCCCCCACCACCACCACCAGCCACAGTGGAGATGGACGGAGTTTGGGTTGTGGTGCTCGCAGCTCCTTCGAACTTGCTTATGCAGAATCTCCTCATAACACTTCGGTCTGAGATCATGGGACGTTATTCTGAGCCGGTTTGTGGTTTTGTTACCAGGGCAACAGGCTCCACATGAGTCTGGAAGAACAGACGATGATGTCGTCACCTTATCAAACCATGATAGATCAGTGAATTTAATGCACACCAGTCTTCAAGTTCCTGCCTCCACCATTCACAGCTGCGCCGCTGCGGGTACGTTAAAACCTGAGCCCGCCTCTACCCTGTTAATACAGTTTTAATGTTGGTTTAATATCTACGAATCAAACGACTTCTTTGGCACGTAGTGGTTCCAGAGACCAGCACACTGCAGTCAGCAGGGCTTTACTGGCTCCGTACTAACTTGGCTTCGACTGTTAACGGTCTGTCAGCTGCTGTGTATGTCATCTGTGTTGTGAGGTGTTCGGGGACAGTGCAGATTGTGGGTCATTGTGTTTCAAAACCCAAGTAAAAATATAGGAACCGAACTGTGCTGGTAAATTTAAACTGAATTGTTTAAAATGCTTGTTTCTCTGCTGTGAGAACCACAAACTAAATTCAACACCTGCTGCTGAGATGGAGGCAGAAACCAGCTCTACTGTTTCTGTAGAAGAGTTGCCGTCTTCATCCTTTTAGGGGAGGACATTTTTAGCACAGAGGTCCCTCGTTGGCTCCGCCGATGATCTGAATCTCGACACAGAAGAACATTCGGGAGGTTTTGAAGCTAAATGATGATCTCACTTTGCCTTTAGCAGCTGGGATGTTGCTGTTTGGTTTTAACCACGTCTCTGAGTTTAAAGCACTTTCTTCGTCTTAGCTTTTAGAAAAATAAAAAAAGGGATGCAAACATTTTGATCCTTTACTGTGTGATTGTTTTTGCTTTATTTGATTTTAAAGCGCAGCACCGTAGCTAAAATCCGAGCACCAAGCTAACTTCAAACTGGTGTTGGTTTGCTCTCACATCACACTGCATCACAGGGTCATTTTTTTTAAGGTTGCGATGGTCGGAGAGGTTCAGCTGCCCCTGAATCGTAGAACATGTCAAAGAATAAACTGCCAGTTTTTCCATCTGCTAACTACCAAACATATTTTACATCTGTCCACCATCATACCATCGATTTGCTTTGTGTCAATGAAAATCAACCTGCGGAGCTTGAAGCCTGATACAGGTTGTTCTATCCAGTCAACACATGGTTTTTAATAGTTTGTGCAAGAGTTGTGTAATGTGTAATACATATGTAATTGCCTATAGTTCACGCAGCAATTAATACTAGATAAAATAAGCCTTGATAAAAACTTAAAAACAGCACTATGAGCAGGAGAGTAAGATACGACGGCTAATAAATATAATCACTGCATGTTGTGAGAGTGATGCATCCAGTAATGTCCTCACAATAACGTGTATTCATAGTATGAAGGACGACGTCCGTTTGTACTTGTACATTTACTTTTCAGCTGCCTGGTGTCACTGATTTATCCCAGCATCCTCAAACACACCATCAGAGACGGTCTTAAGATGCAAAGATAATTTAAAGTGGGAAGGTTGTCTTCAAAGGTTGCTTTTTTTGTAGATATTAAATTACGGAATAAACAGGTGCTGATGTTGTTTAAGGATCAGTTAATGACAGAAAACTGTCAGAAACTGTGAGAAACAATTCACTGGTAACAGTGATGCTGATGCAGTTGATTCTGTTTTTTTTTACTGATTTCAAGCAAGTTTCAGGTCTCTGCAAGTTGATTTTTCTCTATACTTTACTGAATAATTAAATCTGTTGTAAGTCTAAAAAATGATCATTAGGAAATGTAATCATCAGTGTAGCAGTTAAAGAGTGAAATAGAATAAACTGTTCCTTTGACATAAGAAGATCTTAACCTTACTTAGGACATGTTCTGTACTGTATAACTTCACTTGAGGGGTCAGGTCCTCTGTTTTCAGTCTGATTCCATCACAGCTCGTCTCCCACAGAACCGTTCCTGGACCTCGGCTCGTCTGAGCTGAAATGATGTCAAACCCAGTGGAGTCTTTCTTATTTTTGTACCACTGTTTTTATCCTCCTGTGTTGGATGTTGAAAGACGATGTGAATGTGCCTTATTTAATTCACTCCCAAATAAGCAGCAATAAACATATGATTCCGACTAACTGTGTGTTTTATCAGTGGCTTAAACTTAAATATGCATCAGTGCTGATGTAGTTATATTTATATTTTATTTTATAGTGACTAAAGGAGCTGGGTTTTAGTTCTTCCTTCACTCTGGAAACAAGAAAACTTTATTTGTTCATGGAGCTAATATGATTGTCCACATAAATAAAACTATGAATAAAGATTCAACATTAAAAAATCTTCCTAATCTTAGAGTAAAATGACTGACTTGTCTCAACTCCCAACTGCTCCCTGAAAGAAAGAACAGGACGGACATACAAGAGCATAATTATTTAAACAGCGCGAAAACAAAAGTAATTCTGATCAAATTAATCAGTGTTTAGATAACGCATCATAAAATGTCATCTGTTGAATTTCCACCTTGTGAATTTATCTATTAATGTGACATTAATTTATTACTCCCATGTCACTTGTCGGCCACCGTAGGGGGAAACGCTTCCTTTCGCAAACAAACAAACGACCAGGAAGGAATCAGCAGAGATCTCTAAGCTCTAACTCAGCAACGTCCGACGGCTTCATAGGATGAAACACCTGAGCTGATTTCTTCAGGTGAGTTATCAGCAGGTTAGAACAATAACACGGAGTCTCTTTCAGCTGTTAGTAAACCTATCGGCGGTAACGTAACGTAAGCTAGCATCTGTTAGCTGCTCTGTGCTAGCTAGCGGTAAAATTACTGTTTAACTGCGCGAATGTATTCAGATGATATAACGTCCCACCGTAAATGTACTTAACATTATTTTAATTTATAGACAATTTACATGTAGCTAAATGTGTTAAATGTTATTCTGTAGCTTGAAAGCTAGCTTTGTAGATGTAGGTCGGTTAAGCTAACATAACTTGAAAAGCTAAACTACGTTACAATGATTCAGTGTTAGAAAGTAACGTTACTCAAATACTGTAACGGGCACTTTAGTCTTTCCATTTTATGTTCCCTTATTCACCTTTACTCCCCAACAATTCAGTCACCCTACATTCTTCACGTGGCAGGTGTGTTTCTGCTTTAGCTCAGTCTTTCAGTCTGTATTTCTTCCCTTTTTAGAAAATGAAAAATGCCGAAGAAGCTGTGAACAGGTGTTAACAGCTTGTAACCCTGGATATACAGACTGGTATCACAGAGGAAAGCCTAAAATGATGACGATTCTCATTTAAGTTCTGCCTAATGCGGGGACCCTCTTATATGATTTCAGTCTCATGTCTGTGCTTTGACGTTCCACAGAATTATGTGAGCGACAGTGCGAAGAGGTCAGAAACTCCAGTTTAAATGTGAAATAAATGACTGCACCTATTCGTTTGTTCTGTGTTTTGTTGTAAATGTAGGTTCTGTAAATGTGACCGGTAACTACAGTGAACTAGTTTGGGTTTCTATCAGCTGGTACTGAAAAGCTATGTGACCCAGATGATGAAAACCTGTTTGTGACTGACTGAGTGGATCAGCTGGAAAAGAAAAGGACATGATGTCATAAAGTAGAGGAACATTCAGGTACGTACTGAGCATCATCCGTTCATTCTGGTCTTTGCTGGCATGTTACAGGCAGGGATTGAATCAGGGTTCTCGTTCCTGTGTCTGTGCTCAGTAGAGTTACGTTTCGATCCAATGCCAGAGTCAGGATCAATGATAGAAATCCAGATGCTGTTGCCTAAAGTAGCTGATGGTCTATATTATGGGGTGTAATATTATCACTGTTATCAGCATCTATATTATTTATTGTTGGTGCTATTTATGGTTGTGGGTCTTCTAATTTTTCTATATTGAGAGAAATAACCCTCTAACCCACCTGTCCCTCCAGCCATGTCCTCAGGCCACCGTCTGAGGGATGTGGAGCAGCAGCGCCCCCTGCTGGATGTGGACGATGAGGCTGAGGGCAGGATTTTCCACAGTGAGGCAAAGCAGCTCTGGTTTATTCAGGACTGCTGTGGTATGGTGTGTGCCTTCATCACCTGGTCCCTGGTCTTCTTCGCCGACTTCGTCGTCACCTTTGTTATGCTGCTGCCCTCCAGGAGCTTCTGGTACGCCGTGATCAACGGGGTGGTGTTCAACAGTCTGGCCGTTCTGGCGCTGGCCTCCCACCTCCGCACCATGCTGACCGACCCGGTGAGGAGGCCGAGGATTTGAGGGGAAAGAGCAGTGGCCTAAAGTTGGTTTACAGTATTTCCTGTGTCCCTCTCCTCAGGGAGCCGTTCCTAAAGGAAATGCCACTAAAAAGCACATGGAGAGTCTGCACCTGAAGCCAGGCGAGGTTGTGTACAAGTGTCCGAAATGCTGCAGCATCAAACCTGAGCGTGCTCATCACTGCAGGTCAGAGGCTGCAGCCTGAATCTGTTCAGTATTATCAGTTTATGCTGCTTTTTCCAGATACTGAGGTGATGAGCTACCTGCGGTTGTCTTTAAGTTTTTAATTCTTTCTCTGCAAAACAAGTTTTTCATGAAATCCTTATTTTTCCTAATGTTAAGAATTTACACAGGATTTAGAGATGAGTAACGCTGTAACCTCTTCTTCCACAGTATCTGTAAGCGCTGCATCCGCAAGATGGACCACCACTGTCCCTGGGTCAACAACTGTGTCGGGGAGAAGAACCAGCGCTTCTTCGTCCTCTTCACTGTAGGTCAACGTGTTTATGTGAAGAAGATGTTCTGTTCAGTGAGGTCCACTCTCAGATCGTTACACGATCAATGAAGAAAACTGAGGAACACGTGAATGTGACTTTTAATCTTTAACCCTCTGACTTAAAGGATTCTCCTGAAGACACAACATAGGTGATAAATCTTTGTGTGAATAGACTGTGGTGTTGTAGTGTGTGTATCACTTAGAAACGAGTGGAGAACATCTAGTGTTGCTAGAACTCTCTAACAGCAGGTGTGACAGAGCTGCTGCGCTTCACCTGCTGCCTCCAACCAAAGCAGCCGCAGACGGCAGCGCGTTGGCCGCAGAGAGAGCAGACGCATCGCAGCTCTCTCCCCTGTTTTTATGGCAGCAGGCTGAAACTGATGTGAGATGTTTTTAGGAGAGTGTGAGTGAAGAGGTTTTCCTCTGACCACAGATGTACATCGCCGTCATCTCCACCCACGCTCTGGCTCTCTGCGGATACCAGTTCTTCACCTGCGTCCGAGTCCGGTGGAGCGGTGAGGACGTTTGCTGATCGTCAGGGCGTCGCGAGCGTTTCTGGCGTTCACCGCGTTACTGACGTGTCTGTGTCTGTGTTCAGAGTGCAGTGATTTCTCTCCTCCCGTCACCATGATGCTGATGATCTTCCTCTGCATGGAGGGCCTGCTCTTCCTCACCTTCACAGCCGTGATGTTCAGCACTCAGCTTCACTCCATCTGCAACGACGAGACGGTGAGGACACAGGTCTGAGACCAAACAGTGGGGGGGTTGTTTGCTTGTACTTTTCCCGTCTTAGATACACATGACGTAAAGATCCATACATATATACATCTCTCTCTCCGTCCCTTTGTCTCTCTCTCTCTCTCTCTCTCTCTCTCTCTCTGTCTGTCTCTGTCTCTGTCTCTGTGTCTTTCAGGAGATTGAGCGTCTGAAGAACGAGAAGCCGTTGTGGGAGCGTCAGACTCGCTGGGCAGGCCTGAGGTCGGTGTTTGGGGGTCAGCCGTCTTTGCTTTGGATGAGCCCTTTTGCTGGGCTCAAACTACCAACCTTAGTCCCCAGACGCACACGGAGGGGTGGGTCAGAGTTCTCCGTCTGATGAGGCGCCAATAACTTTCACCGGGACACCACGGGCAGACCTGCAGTGAGTCTGGCTCCGCCCGGGTCCGGCTCCGCCTGTGACTTCTGGTGGAGAATCAGACGGCAGAACACTGTCTTCACTGGAAACGTAGAACATGTGGAAGCTATAGTATTTCATCTGTCTGCAGCGTCACAGGTGGAGGTGGTGTTTTTATATTTGCCCATTAAGATGCTGGATCTTCTTAAAACAACAAACAAATTCTGATATGATTGTCTGATGATCACAGTTTCTATTTGACACAAAATGTAAGTATTGTTTTTTTACTATGATTGTTATTTTGTAACGATGAAAAATCGGTGGGCTGTATTTTCAACCCGGTCATAAAACTAAAGTGTAAATGTTTCATGTTTATTTGAAGCCTGTCAGTAAATTAAACTCGTATTTCACGCACTTCCTTCTCTCCTGTCTTAATATTCAGCCCATTTTCTGATTTCACACCTGATCTTGATTATCGCGTCCTCTGGATTCACTTGTTACTGGTTTGTTGTTTGCTCAGTGCTAAATGTGAACATAGACACACAACACACATCCAGTTTCCCCAAATCCTTCACTTAGTGCCTCAGTTTTCACATTTTCTGGAACAAAGCTCAAAAGTTACTTGATTCCCTGCAGATGTTCGTTGTTCCCTGCAGATGTTCGTTGTTCCCTGCAGATGTTCCTGGTTCCCTGCAGATGTTCCTGGTTCCCTGCAGATGTTCCTGGTTCCCTGCAGATGTTCGTTGTTCCCTGCAGATGTTCCTGGTTTCCTGCAGATGTTCCTGGTTTCCTGCAGATGTTCGTGGTTCCCTGCAGATGTTCGTGGTTCCCTGCAGATGTTCCTGGTTCCCTGCAGATGTTCCTGGTTCCCTGCAGATGTTCGTTGTTCCCTGCAGATGT
>JAUMHF010000023.1:20264882-20282942 GCA_032359275.1 Microctenopoma steveboyesi | reverse complement strand
AAAAAATAATTAAAGGTAAAATATAACTAAGAAAAATTAAAGAAAAACACGAACAAGAGAGAGACGACGTGTAGATGACTGCTGCATGGCTCGCGCCTGCGCACTTGATCTGCCTTTTATAAAAGTTGAAATGTTCCTAATTCAGTGCTGTTAAATCTAAAATTACTGAGAAACTTCTCAGAGGATCAGAAATAAGGGATTATTCCACAATGACTTGTATATTTACTAAAATCCAACTGAGATCAAAATCGTTTGTGCAAGAGAGACCAGAGAACCACAAAACATCTGCCATACCAACAGCAGCCTGTGTCCTGGGATCCTTCTTTAGATTTAACCTGAGCACGTTTCCTAGAATGTTTCCTGTGTCTGCGTTTGTCTGCTTCACGCAGTGACTCAACTTCTGCTTCAGCAGAAATGAATCCCGGGTGTGTCAGAGCGGAGGAGGGTTATTTTCTAACTGCCACAGAGCAACAGGAAGTGTGAGCTGCAGCCGCACGAGAAGCTGAAATCCACCAGGCCACTTTCATTTTCTCACAGCGCCGTCGACACAGGAGTGTCCTCCACGAAAAGGTAACTGACCCGTCCATTCGCTCCGAGGCTCCTTGTCTGGCTCCTGGTCTGGCTCCTGGTCTGGTCGTCGGCTCCGACAGCAGGTTCCTCCTCTCTGGTGTCGGTGATGTAATCTGTGCTCTTTACTTTTCATCCCTGACGTTAGTCTTTCAGAAAGTCACAGAGGAACCCCAGTGAAGTTAAAGTTAATTCCTCTCTGTGCCCTCAGCTGATCATGGACTTCATAGATCCCATCCTGAGCCTGGCCTCGCAGATCTACCAGCTGGTTGATGCTGTGAAGGCCAATGGGAGGCGCTGCCGCCGTGTCTCTGCCCGAGTCCAAGCCCTGGACAACCTGGTGAGGTCCGTCAAGAGTAGAGGGAAAGCAGAACCCGCGGCTGACGTAGAAACGGCTCTCAGGGAACTCTCCTTCACCCTGCAGTCAGCGCGGGAGCTCATTGAGAAATACACCGTGGCCAATTGGTTGAAGCGTGTTGTGAAGTCCAGCAGCCACGGGGACGAGTTTGACAGCGTGAACGAACGGCTCAACGACGCCTACCAGGCGCTGTCTGTGTCTCTGCAGGTGGAGCAGGGCAACATGCTGCACATGGTGTTCAAGCTGGACTCCAGGAAGGAGGAGGAGGAGGACAGGAGGGAGGACGAGGAGGAGCTGAAGAAAAGTGAGGGAAAATGATTTTGGTGAAGTGTTTGTGGAGCAGGAGGAGGCTGCTGTGGTGTGATCCGTGTGTGTCTGCTCCTCAGTGCTCCTGGACTACATGAAGGTGCAGGAGGAGAAACTGGAAAACCTCAGAACCAACGTGGAGAAGATTGTGGAGACGTGTGAGTAAATCACAACACAAACCGTCGCACAGCACGCTGGACTGTGGCACCAGTACCGAACCCTTGTTTGTCGTATTTCACCAGTGAAGAAGCCCAGCATCACTAAAGAGGAGATCAGGCTGATCAAAGCAAGCGAACTGAGCTACGAGCATCCCAAAACCCCCTTCATGACATCAGCCGACTCAGAGGTCTACAAAGGAGAGTACCGAGGCTTCACGGTGGCCATCAAGAGATACACAGAGCCCGTCAACAGCTCAATGTGCGGCTTCACTTTATCACTTGATTTGTGTCTGAGAACGTTACTGAGTTCGATCTGCACCGTGCACAGACTCGTCTCCATGGGTGACGCACAGTTACCCAGCCCTCTGACTAATGTCTCGTTTTCTCATGTCTCAGTGAGGTGAAGATCGTTTTTGATAAAGAAGTTCAAACCATGAAGCGGTTCGAGTCGCCCAACATCCTTCGAATGTTCGGCATCTGTGTGCAGGACGAGGACGGTGAGTGTGCTGCAGAGTCAAAACACCCCACAGCAGCTTTGACGTCATGACGTAGTCTGAGGCGGTCTGTCCCTGCCTGTAGGACCCAGTCCGCAGTTCCTCATCATCATGGAGTACTGTGAGAAGGGAAGTCTTCGACAGGTCCTGGATTCTGACTGCGAGCTGTCGTGGAACTTAAAAGCTCGTATGTGTCTGGACACAGCACAGGGGCTCTACCGGTCAGTCTGCAGCCCCTGAAGTTATTTCTCCTGCCGCTATGAGCCTGGTTCCGGTCCAATCCAGCTGCCAGGAGCTTCTCTTTTGATCCGTCACTTTACACTGATTCCTTCTGACTTGATGAGTGTCTCTGTCGTTTCGTAGGCTGCACCACACAGAAGAAAAAAGTAAGGTTCACGGAAGCATCGACAGCAGCAGATTCCTGGTGGCTGAAGGCTACAGAGTCAAGGTACTGTGACCCGTGCGTGCTGGAATCCACTGGTTCCGAAAAATGAGAATGCCCTGATGATGCTGCTGCTGGTTTTCTTTGCACAGTTGGGAGGTTTTGAACTGGCACAAACACAAACAACACTGAAAAAGCTGTCAAAGGGCAAAGCGCACAGCACAACCCTGTGCTACACCTGTCCCCAGAACCTGGAGAACATCAACCACACCTACAGCAAGGAGTGTGAGATGTACAGGTGACACCTGATGGCTCATCATTTTATTTAAAGACAGAGCGTGCTTTGTGCTGCCTTGTTGTAGTTATAAGTCCTGAATAAGAACCTTTTTTTTTGCTTTGCCCTGAGAAGTGTCGTTTCCTGGTGGTGAAGTCTCATAAGCTGCTTCTGAAGCTTTAGGGTTGGACTTAGAGTCAGTTTCTTTGCAGCACCTCGTAGCACCACTGTCTGATTCTGAAGCTCTGAGTCATTTCAAACGCTCACGGTTCATTGTTTGTTTACAACTGTAATTTATGACCAGGTAGTGTGTTTGTATCAGCTGCTGAGTCCTGATCTATGACCTGAAACCACGAAGCCTGAACATTTAATGAAAGTGTAAAACGTGCCACGCTAACCTGGAAATGTTGTCTTTCAGCTTTGGAATCGTTATGTGGGAAATTTCAACCCGTCAAAGACCTTTTAAAGGTTTGTATCAACAACCAGTCAGAACGCTGCAGAGTTTCCTCCTTCGCAGAGAGCAGTGTTTGTGCTCATGATGATGTCGTTCTGCCCGACAGGATTACACTGATATCTCTGGATTAAACATTACATTTCCATCACGAACAGCTGCTCGTAAAGAAATTACATTTTCCAGCGAGAGGAGATATTTTAGGAAGAACTCTGCACTGTGCAAGACACAGTTACATTTTTTAATTTATACAGTTCCTAAAAGCAAGGGGCAGCAGGAAGGATGGAGTTATCGTGTTCCCAGGCCGTCGCTGGCTCAATGTAAAATCTAATTTTGGTCTCAGTAATGAGCAGATTAGATTTTTGTGGTCAAAGGTCAAACTATAGTGACCTCACCTTCACTTGGACCCTGTGATGAAGTGTTCAAACGTCAAGGGTCAAGTTAGCAACCGCCTTCTAAATAAAGTCTTCAAATATGGCACAAATTGTCATATGAGGTCAAAGATGAAGTGATTAGATTTCAGGGCCACTGTGGACGCTCTGAAGACTCGTTCTCATCTGTGCTGCATCTCAGAAACACCTGGTGGGAATTTCATTGCATCTCTGAAAATTGATTTGCAGAATATGAGTCTGGTCAGACGTCACTGTTTGCAGAGGCACACACGTCAATGTCAAACACTTTACATTAGAGTAAACAGCATCAAAATGTGCTGACAGAGGTGATTTGGACTTCAGTAGCACAATGGCCTGCGCACTGAGGCGTGCGCAGGTCTGCATATGGGGGGGGCATATGTGTGAGCTTCTTTTTTTTAATGCATGCATGGCCAAACAAACAAAGCACACTTTTATAGTACACCCTGCAACTAAAACACGAGTCTTTTCCTTTTTGTTCGTCATGTTTTCTTCTTCCAGATTGTTCACGTCAGGATATTTTGAAGAAAGTGTGCAAAGATAAAGTTCAGGAGCCGCTTCCTGCTGACTGTCCCGAATCACTGAGGGAGCTGATCAATGCCTGTCGGGCCTACGACAGCTTCCAGAGACCCTCTGCAGGCGGTAGGTTACATCAGTGTCATCTGGCCTTACAAATAAGTGAAGAGTTTAAGGTGTGTTAAAAACTGTTTGATAACTGTGGTATTTCTTCTCCACAGTGCTGGTGGATAAACTGAGGAGTGTCGTGGCACAATTACAAGAACAGTAGAACTCTTCATCCGTCTGTTCCTTCATCACCAGCATTCACAGTTTCAACTCACATGTTTTTGAAATAAGTGTGTTTTAAGTGCATATGAAACTGTTAACTTGGGACATTTTGTACTTGAATGTAAGTAAATTACGCCGACAAATTAATTAAAAGAGAGTGAAAATGAAGAAAACAGCATAAAACAAATCATCATGTAAGCATTACTCAGGGCACAGAGTAAACTGATGTAAATCATCATACTGATACCTGTGAGGTTTTCAGAGTGGAGGAAAGTGTGACCTCATTTTGATAATAATTAAAGTCAATAAACAAACCAGTACAGTCTTGTGTCTCAGTTAGTCGACTTCAAGATGCGATGGCTGATCATGTCATCTGGAAATTGAAGACTTTTCTTTCTGTTGTTTCCACATTTCTGGTGTGTGATTACACAGTAATGTGGTTTTCTTCCTCTTTAACAGAGAATTATTTCCACTTTCTGATCAGGACAAGTCAATGTGAGAGCACGTTCTCAATGCCTCTGAACTTTGTGTTTACATTTTTACTAAAGAATAAGGATTTATTCCATGCCTATTATTTGTTTGTAATGTGTTTAATATCACTGAACCAATATGTGATTAATAACCATCTTTTTTCCTGTCAGAGTTTCCATCTTCCTAACTAACGATCTTCGGCGGTGACGTTGCGGCAGGATGGGGCGGGCAGAGCGCACTGGCGCCGGGAGATTCGAGCCTCGACTGCGGGGTGAAGTGGAATAACCACATAAACTCAACACACACAGGCCGCAGGTTGGATCTGTCGCTTTGCTGTGGAGCCATGTTACTACAGCGAGTGTTTTCTCCCAGCAGCTGTTAAACCTTCACTTCCATGCAGGCGGTAGGTGTTTGTTTCCCAACCATTCAAGTCAGGCAGCGTTAGCTGACAAGCTAACAAGCTAGCCGCGCTAACGAGCCAAGCACCGTTCTCCTATTTTCATGTTACTTCATTTACAAAAACAAAACAATAAGTGGCACCGGTGGTAGTTTTACAGGCAAGTACTACAGGAAAAACAGAATCCAAGCATTACTCTCATGCTGGCAGCCTCACAACTGCTGATGTTAACGGTTAGCTTAAGCGTCCTGGTGGGTACCAGGAGTTGAGAACCGGGAAAAGCATTTATTTCCCCAGTTTGTATATAATAGTGCAATAAAAAGGAAAACGACGGCGTCGATTCGAAGTTTAACTCAAGACAAGCAATCGTTGTTGGTGGTATCTTGCTTGGAGGCCTCGATGACCTCGGGCTGTAGTTCTGCGCTGAGCCGGATTGTGCATCACTGGGCTCCGCGGAGCGCTTAACGTAGCGTCAGACATGCAGTAAGGTTAACACACGGGTACGCAACTTAACGGTGATTATTTGGACAGGTGACAGTCATAGACATTCATTCGTTTCCAAGCCCCTTGTCACAAACTGATGGTGCTGATCGGGGTTAGCACAACATGCAGGTTGTGTAACTTAAAGTCTTCGTGCAGCAAAGTTGGGCTTTTGTCTGAAAACTGTTCCGCACACGGCTCAACAAGATGAAGGAAGGGTTTTAAATTCACATGTAAACTCGACATGTGGACGGAGCATTTAAAAGTCCCAAACCAGAGCAGCAGAAAATGTATGATTCCATATGTGCAACTTATTACAGCACTTGTCTGTGAAGGTGTGCGGTGTTCAAATATGTGCCTGGACTATACCAGAGAGCACGACTCTAACCCGTGTTCTTGCCTTTGTCCTCCCCTGCAGATGGAGGAAATGGAGGTAGACTCCCCTGTGAATTTACGGGGCGAAGGCAGCACACAGCCAGCCGTTAATGCCGCAGCGGCCCAGGTCATCTCAGACTCTGGCAGCAGCACGGAGGTGGACGAGGACGAGGATGATGACAGGGGAAGAGGACAGAGAGCAGCTCGGGCTCCTCCGACGCTTCCTGCAACCTGGGCGTTTATGCGGAGGGCGGTGATGGCCGGTGCTGCAGCTACACAATCAGCTGCTCAGGGAGCACCCATACGGAGGAGACTCAGGTAGAAGGGTGGTTCAATCTGTGGTTCACGTGTCACGGGACCTTTTACAATAATGTATTCACTTATCATTTTGGTGATGGTTTGTAGCAGGGCTGCACGACTTAGAGAAGAACAGCATTAACGTAATAAAACCACAGGACACACATCAACGAGATCATATAAAAATAGTAATAAATAAGATGAGCCACCTTAATAAAATCACGAGGAATAAAATATGCATGGAAACAGGTAGAGGCTGCATCCTTAGGCCCCGTACACTAGAGATTCTGATAAACTGAGACCAGAGTATGAAAGTAAGTATCTAAATGCAGCCTGCTTTGCTCTCCCACTGGGTTTTTGAATCTTTTTGTGGTGTGCTGCTTCAGACAGGGCCTCAGAGTCCACTACCCCAGCCAGACTGCAGCTCCCTCCAGAGGCTTCCCAGACTTCCTGCTCCGAGCGCCCTCTGCCAGTGTGGCCGAGCCCGAGTCCGGCAGCACCACAGAGGTCAGCGAGTCTGATGAAGATGGCGAGGTGGAGGAAAACCGCAACGAGGAAATCGCAGTTGCTGCTGTCCCTGCCCCACCTGCCAGTCTTCACCTCAGTGCCTCCGTCCAGCAAACACAGCCGCAGGACCCAGTGTCCACCGGTGAGTCTGAAGCTTTTTCAAACCTATTGTGGTCGAGTGAGGCTTTTATTATGAAAGGGCACTGTTTATAAACATTGTGTGACTTTTTGTTCTGTGATCAGCTGCAGATAATGAGAGAAGAGAAGCTGAAAGTCAGGACGTCCAGGTAACAGTCAAACTGTTTTTCACAGACAGTGAGCTTGTTTTTGCTAAAAGAACAAAGTAACTGGCTTCATCTCCTTCTTTAGTCGGTTCCAGCTGTCTCTGGTACCATCCAGTTGTCTCACAGCGAGGAGGGAGAGGGCGACACCTGCACCATCTGCTTCGAAGCGTGGACGACGGCGGGAGAACACCGGCTGTCCGCTCTGCGCTGTGGACACTTGTTCGGTTTCACCTGCATCCAGCGGTGGCTGAGAGCTCAGGGCCCGGCCGCTAAATGTCCACAGGTGGGCGAGGCTCCTGTGTGTTCATCAGTACACCGGTGATTACAGGATTCATTCTGCAGACACACTCTCCGTTAATGTGCTTCCCCTGCTTCTCTTCAGTGCAACAAGCGAGCGAAGCGTTCAGACATCGTGATGCTTTACGCTCCGAAGCTGAGAGCGCTGGACAACTCTGAGCAAGAGAGCTTAAAGAAGTGAGTTCCAGTTTATGCTTTCTCTTGTCTTAATCTGGAGAACGGCTGTCTGTGTTTCTGCCATAACCAGGACTCTATCAGCTTTTTGCTGAGTGCCGAGCAGGACAAAGGTTAGGGTTAGCATAAAGTTCCTCAGGTTTTTCAGCAAAGACAGCGTGCTGTGAGGAATGGGACTGTTTAAGACTGTGTGTGTGTAGGTCTCTGGAGCAGGAGCAGTCTCTGAGGAGGAAGGCTGAGCTGGAGTCGGCCGAGTACAAACTCAAACTGCAGGTCGTCACCAGCAAATATGGGAAAGTACAAGAAGAGCTTCAGGTATCGGACGCAGCTGTTTCCCCTTTTCTCTTACACACGTGATGTTAGACGTCATTTTTCTTTCTGTGAATGAATGATACCGACCGTAACGCGGCGTAAAGGTCAGTAACGTTCATGGGAAGAGACGAGTCTTTGTCCTCGTCTGCAGGAGCTGAAGGCTCTGATGTCTCAGACTGGTAGAAGCTCAACTCCTTCCTCTGCATCCTCGTCCTCTTCTTCCTCTGCTTCGACCCCCACCGTCCTCAGTCTCTCTCAGAGGCCCGACGGCTCCAGGGCGGCTCAGTACAGCTTCTCCAAGGCGGTGTTGGTGTGTCAGGCTGGAGGCTGCAGAGTGTTATCGTACTGTGAAACGCTGAGTTGCCTGCTGGCCTCGCAGCCTTCCCCTCACGCCACGCTGGTGCCCGGTGAGCACACTGATGCTCCGCAGGGAGCGGTTCTTCAGAACCACCCTAAGGCCTAAATGTCTTTACTTCTTTATGTACTGGTGTGTGTCGCTCTGAACAGCTGTGTTCTGTCCTCTGGGCTCAGGTTGTGGGGTGAAGAAGGTGAGTGTGGTGAACATGAAGGCGAGTCAGTACGTTCCCATCCACAGTAAACAGATCAGAGGTCTGTCCTTCAACGGACAGAACGACAGCCTGCTTCTGTCTGCTGCGCTGGACAACACCATCAAGCTGACCAGGTCGGTTCCCACGACAGTCTGAGTCCCGTGTTCCCCAACGGTATGTACGCCCCGCTGTAACTCTGTCCGTGTGTGTGCTGCAGTCTGCTCACCAACACCGTGGTTCAGACCTATAACGCGGGGAAACCAGTGTGGAGCTGCTGCTGGTGTTTGGACAACAGTAACTACGTCTACGCCGGTCTGAGCAACGGCTCGGTGCTCGTCTACGACACCAGAGACACCAGCACACACGTGCAGGAGCTGCAGCCGCTGCGCTCCAGGTACAGAACATGTCTGTGCTCTGAAACATTTTCTAACGGTAAACGGAGATGGAAACGTTTGGGGGGGGTTTCCCTTGTTTCCAGGTGTCCCGTGGCGTCTCTGTGCTACGTCCCGCGTGCGGCCTCCAGCTCGTTCCCCTGCGGCGGTCTGATAGCCGGCTCTCTGGAGGGTGGGTGTTTCTGGGAGCAGGTCAACGACACCACGTACAGACCACACGTGCTGCCACTGGAGACGGCCGGCTGCACGGACATCCAGGCGGAGGCCGAGAGTCGACACTGTCTGGTCACATACAGGCCAGGTGAGGTCCTCACAGGTGTTTACCTGACTTAAAGTGACAAAGCTCAGTTTACAGTAGAAGGTGTGTGTGTGATCAGCTGGTTCTGTCCTGCAGGACGCTCCAACCCGTCCCTGCGCTGTGTCCTGATGGCTCTGAACCGAGCGCCTCAGCAGGACTCGGCACAGACACCCAGCTGCTCCTGCTCGCCGGTGCAGACGTTCAGCGCAGGCTCGTCCTGCAAACTGCTCACGAAGAATGCCGTCTTCAGGAGTCCAGACGGAGGGGGGACGCTGGTCTGTGCCGGGGACGAGGCCACAAACTCTACCATGGTCAGTGTTCTTTTTTTGTATTAAATAATTTTATATGTATAGATTTTTATTTATTTAAAAAATGTTTTTGGTTGTTTTAATTTAATTTGTAATTTTAAAAAACCTTCTGTCTCACCTTCCTAATCTGACTTTATCTGTCTAATCTTCATCTTCATCTCCTCCCCCTCAGGTGTGGGACGCAGGCAGAGGCTCCCTGCTGCAGAAGCTCCCGGCCGACCTCCCCGTGTTGGACATCAGTCCTTTCTCTGTGAATGGCGAGCACTTCCTGGCCTCGCTGACCGAGAAGATGCTGAAGCTCTACAGGTGGGAGTGAGCGGGGACGTGCACGCGGGGACGTGCACGCGGGGACGTGCACGCGGGGACGCGCTCGAGGAGACGTGCGGGGGCGCGCGCAGACTGTGATGGAAACTAAATGCTGCTAAAACTTTTATCAGTTTGTTCTCGGACAGCAGGGAGTCTTCAGCCTGTGGAAACATTTCATTCTTCATTATCACGTTTCTTTTCTTCATGTTGACGTCTCCTGCACAGGACGCTGTCTCCGTGAGACACCTGAAGTCTCGGCTCGTTTTCACACACGTTCATTTCTGTTCCATATGAAAACAACAACAGCTGCATCTGTCACATCTGTCAACACGTTTTCAGTCCAAGTGAAGCTACTGATATTCTGGTTCATTAGACGTCACCTTGTTTTATCCAACCAACAGTCCGGAGCGCAAAGGTTTCCAGGTTCTGATCCAAATATCTGTCGTGTTGGCAAAGATTACAGCTCTGCAATCATTGATCCTTTGAAAGTTCGACCTCTGCTGTTTTTTAGCAGAGCGGCTGTTATCAGGAACAGGCTCTGTCTGTCCTCCAGGGGGCGCTGTTGCACACATTAGTCCTTACTCTGCATATTCATAAACCAATCCAGCGTTGGCTGCTCTGTTGTGCAGCTTTACTTCAGTCATGTTCGCTGTGATGACATGACAGATCAGCAGCCTGATGGCGACCTATTCATGTAGATTAGGTGCTGCTTAAAACGTTTTTTTGTTGCTTTGATCGTTAATCGTGTTACTATTGGCATTAATACATCCCATGCTTTTATTCTTATCTCTGACTGCTGGGAGACACAGAGGAGATTCTGCACTAAAAGCTGATTCGACTGATTAGTGTCAGAGAGACAGAGCGGATCTCTCCTCCATCATTTCCATCATCACAACGATCACAGAACAGAAAGTGCCAAAAGACTCGGCTGTACCTTTTACTTTCCTAGTTTTTCTTTCTAAAGGACGTTTTGTGTTTGTATATATGTACATTTCCTACTGTTTGTGTACGACTTCAGTTAATAAAAATTCATAGTAATTTTTAACGTGAGAGGCCTAAAATAATTTTTTCATTTTCTGGAACTAAATTAAGGATGTTAACATGTTACATAAGCCTCCAGGAGAACTAACACACCAAGTGTAACACATGATATCACCACCTTTTATGTCCCTACTCGGCACCGCACACGCACGCGCGCACACACACACACACACACACACACACAGGTGTCCAGGCTCCTAAAAAGACCTTAGCTCACGGTGGAGAACATGTTTTCTCAGACCTCTGCAGTTACAAACATTAGTGTCTAATCGTGCGTGTTTTGAATTGATGATTTGGATCATCGGACATGTGAGAGAATAATATTGTAATATTCTTCTAGTATTTATTTTTTTTTTTTTACCAAAGCCTAAAATTTAAACTGAGAGCGGCATTTATGTTCTTTCCTTATTTCACTCCTACTGGGGCCAGAAATGGTGATTGTAGTGTTGGAGTCCAAACACTTCTCAGCTGTCTGTGGCATTTCCACACTCACAGAAATCATAAATCCCGGGTGTTTTGTGCAATAAGGAAAGTAAACAACACTTTTACTCCGGGTGACTGATTGGGTGACTCAGAGCGTGAACCCACCACGACTTCTTAATTATTCATGAGCCGCTCGCTGCCAACCCACAATGAAAAAAAGTGCGTCTGCAACTTTCCTCCCGGTTCCCATATTTCCGGCGGCTCGTGAACGCAGCAGCAGGCTCACTGGCTCTGCGAAGATGGCGGACTGTATACGTGTTCCTCTGCTCCTGCTCCTGATGTGCATCTTGTTGTCCGTGCGTCTAATTCGAGGAGACACAGTTGCTGGCGTCAGGTATAACGGTTATGGTGATAATCCCCCCGGAGGTCCCGGTCCTGGTGCGTTGAACCCGGGACTCTCTGAAAAGAACCAGGGCGCTGGGGCCTTGCTGCCTCGGAGACGCTCTGCCGGCTGGAAGTTAGCTGAGGAGGCGGTGTGCAGGGACGACCTTACCCGGCTTTGCCCCAAACATTCCTGGAACAACAACCTGGCTGTGCTGGAATGTCTTCAGGACAAGAAAGAGGTAAATTAGCAGCACGTGGTTTGGTGTTGCAGGCAGAGGAGCAGGGTGTGCCTGCTAGACGAACCAGCTAACGTTAGCTGAAACCGTTAGCTCGTATGCAGAGAACGTCATTCCCAATGGTCGGTCAGAATATTGCCAATTTATGCTTCAAGAGATCACCTTCAATATGACAGACGTTGTAGAACAACGCATAACACATATTCAGAATTTTAGTTATGCGCTCTTTAATCCGGCACGATTCATAACCACAAACGACGCTTAGTTTTCCTACGACTTGTACGTTTTACGTTTTGTGTGCCTGCATGTTTCTCGTCTTGCGCTGAAAGATTGGAGCAGTGGAACGCAAATCTGCAAGATACCATCTAGATTACGCTAGAAGACTTTTCTTTGAATAATAGATGTGAGCCGAATCAACCATAATGCATCGTTTTCAATGACTGACTCTATTTTTGATAATTTTATCGCCAGTGATTTGATTGCGAAGTATAAAATAATAAACTGGCAGATTATCAGGGCAGTTCGGCAGTAAGTGGTCAACTACAAGACAACGTTAGCGTGTAGCTAAATGCAAAACTGGCCACATGATTTACCAACCTTCGGGCGTAACAGTCCCAAGTTACAATTCAGCACATTAGGTTTGTGATATCTCGTTAATCTGGTAACGTTTTAACCAGCGTTAACTAGCATCAACACTGGTAACTGTCCGCTAACAGCTAGCTAGTTAGCTTCGTTAGCCTGAACGCGATGTTAGCCGAGCCTCGATCTTTGGCTTTGTCTGTAACATAATTATAACATTACAGTTAATTTTAGACCGTAAAACAAGTTTAAATTACTTGTAGGATGCGGGAGTGGGTATTGGTGGCTGGTAAGCTCATCGGTGGTTGTGTAGCTAACGTCAGTGGGAGACGGACAGGACCGTTAAAATCCATTTTGTCTGCGGAGGTTCTGCCTCTCCCCTGTGGCCTCCCACACAGCCCGCGGCAGCACCGGGATCCACGGCGCACTGTGCGTTTGAGGCGCCGAGCCCTGCCCTGACATGTTCGGGCAACAGCTCTGTAGGAAAATGACACAAATTCAACTTCCACCTCATTCTCTTCCGTATCGTTGCAGGAAAGCTGGATCTGCACACATGCAACTAAATTATACGAATATAATATAAAACTCAGACGGTTTGTCTGATATTTAAATGACCACAAAAGCAGCAATTGTTGCGTTTCTGTTGTAATCTGTTGTTGAGGAATTTAGTCGGTATATGTATTCAAATCTTTTACTTTTGAACAAGATCCGAGTCCTGATATTCAGTTTATTGAAACGTTAACAGGAAAGAGCAGCACATTTCATAGGAAAACCAGCGGTGTGATGCTTTTGTTTGATACATGATTCAATATGAATTGACTGGGCTGCAGCTGAAGGGTTATTTTCATTACTGATTAATTTATTAGCTGTGTGGTTTTGGTGAAAACGGCAACATGATCATTCGTCGCAGCCCAAAACCCAGAAGGATTGAGGTTACTATGATGTATAACGTACATAAAAGGCTCATTCTGATACTGCAGAAGCTGAACGTTTGACATTTTTGCTAAAATATCGAAGCATTAATCAGTTGGTTGATTGACATAAACACTCACAGGCCAGAGGCGACTTTGACATATGACTGACTTAGTGGGGAACCGAACCAGCGCTCTCCCGTTCGGCAGGTGACTGCTCTACCTCCTGAGGCACAGCCTCCAGTTAAGAGAAGAGAAAGTTGTTTACACACTGACTGCACATAGAACTGTCGACTTTCTCAAGCGTACAGTGAAGTTTCCCATCGGCTGGTGGATTTGTTTCCTGTTCTCGGTGAAAACAGCTTTGCTTTGCTTTGCTTGGCAGACGCTTTTATCCAAAGTGACTGACAGGGAGCGGGCGCTGGGTGTCTGGCTCAGGGACACACCTGGTGGGGGAAGGACTAGGTTTGCGGTTTCTCTGGACCTGTCATATTAGGTTCACTAGGTTACTTCTGTGACCTCTGGATTCAGTGAAACGCAGCCTGAGAGATGAGCCCAGGACGGTGGACGGTGGCAGCTGACTGCTCACGCACTTCTTATTAGCTGCTTGTCAGCAACACAACAAACAGAGATCTCTGTACGCCACAAGAGGAGTGTGCAACAGATAATTTCCGTTTTTTTTTCTTTTCTTCAAAACCAAATTGACGTCCCCTCTGGTTGTGAAAGTCACCCTGAAGAACAGAGAACAGCTGTCGGAGAAAGGCAGGAAACACCCACTTTAAAGAAAGGTGTGGGTGAAGAGCGGATAGCTTACTTTAGAACATGCCCAGTCATTAATTTAACAATTTAATACAAACGTCAGTTGTGCCTTGTGGGTAATAATTTACTTTATATACAGAAGTACAGGTAGTAAATACAAAACAGCAAATTAAATCAGCACTTCACAGGCTCCCGGCAAGTTTACCAGAAAGTTATTCTTAATGTTTTGTTATAATGCATCATAATTGTTGATGCATTTGTGTATAATCGCCAGGAAAGCTGCAGCTGATAAAGTGCAGCAGCATTTATTAGTTGCAAAGTAAGTAGAGCTGTCAAATAAATGTAGGGAACTAGATACAATATAAGTGAAAAGGTCCTGAAGTTACTCAGAAATGAAAAGTGTGCAACACGTCGCTTTGTATGTAGCACCACCACCAACTGTGGTTTCCTGCCTGGTATTTTTAGCGAGGGGAGTCAGGATGCAGCAGCGGCACCACCTCGGTCTAAGCCTGACGTGGTGATGCCCCCGCTCCTCTGATGTTGTGGCAGGTTGATGTTTGCTCTTTAGCGTATCAATGTCATCTCTCTGGCATTTGTACCAGTAGGACGCTGCCGGTGGAATCGTGCAAACCTTCTTTAAGCCACAGCCAATGGCGTTTAAGGTCGCCGCCACAACTGAAACGCTGATATCTGATGTGGATTTGTTGTTTCTCATTGACGGTCTGACTCTGAGAGAGTTGCCTGGTCCCTGGGTTTTTAATCTGTTCCTGTTTAATCCTTTATCGTGAGTCATCAGCAGTGACTTGTTTGGTGCTACTAGTTACACTTTCCTGTTTTGGAGGCCGAGGTACCTGCTGCCTGCCCTTTTTGGATTCTACGTCGGGAGTCTGGGTCATATCCTCTGCTCCGTTAGCGTCATTAGCTCATTTCAATTCTCTGCTAAGTTGTTCTTCGATTGCATTCATTCAGAAGAGAAGATTCACCTACAATATGCTAATTGAGCTACTGCTACTTCACAGCACCGCCTGCTTATAAAGGCGCAATATTATGCGTTTATTATTATTATATCACCTTAAGCCACAGCTTCACTTTAATACTGTTGTTACTGATACTACTGCGCTAATGTCCTGGGGTGGGACGTCTCGCCTCTGCATCCACCACCAGCTGCCAAGCAGCTACTGTGGGGTCGGCTCCACCTCCTGTGCGGGGGCCTCAGCCTCCTGGTTGGTGCTGTGCTGCTGTTCTCTGGTTGGAGGGCGACACTTGGAGCTGCTTTTAGATTCGTAGCATTTTTGTGTGTCTCTGGCCTGCCTGCTGTCGGTCCTGCTGGTGGCTGTGGTTTTGTGTACGTGGTGCAGAGAGTCCAGAGGGTGGAGGCTCTGGAGAAGCCTCCGTGTGTTTGTGTCTCTGCTACCAGTCAAACGTTTGGCTGTCTGCACATTGTTCAGTGTACAGAGAGACTTGTTGCAGTAATGGAGTAGAACCAAACGTGACCCGCCCTCCTTATGTTTCAATATAAATCATTATCTGCCCGATATAACATATTTTTATTAGTAATAAACACTCTTCACGTGTGTCCGGCACAGAGTCTGGGTAGTTCTTCTACCAGTGGATTTGGAAACCTGTAGAAAAACAGGACGACTCTCTCCTGTTAATTAAAGGTATTTTTAGAGTGAAGTAATAATGGATACTGAGTCATCATGAGTATGATCCTCGTCCATCGTGCCAAACAAAGACGGAAGCTTTTAGTTAGTTTCATGTCGGTTTGTTGAGTTTGGTTGCTAAGTGATGTCCTTTTGCCTGCTTTAGCATCCAGCGTGTCTCCAGAGGTACCTTCACCCTAAACGTGTTCACGTGTTGCTGGAAGAAACCAGATGAATCGGAGATGAAGGTTGTCATCAGAATAACTTGAACCGTTTGTTAAGTTCAGGGAAGGAGTTTGTTTTTGTTATTTTTCAGGCAAAACGATACATCTCGGTTTAAAAGCTAAAACGGGGATGTAGAAATAAACGGTACATGAAACGAGCTTCTACTTGATCTGCCCGCAGCCTGAACTACGGTGTGGCTGCACACGGATGTGAAATCCCGGGTCTGTCCCTGCCCCTCACGGACATGCAAGAAGTTCAGGATGTTTACTGGCAAATGCAAAAATCTCATAAAGCAAAGTGATCACATTCCAAATATTTGATCGACGGGCTGATTTAATGTTAGAGCTGCACTTTCACCATTAAACCTCACGTTTATACTCCAACAGGGTGAAGTAGAAACGCAGAGACCCGTAACCACCTTAAACACAAACTGGATCAGTGGAATATTCTGTGTAAATCATGTGAAAGGTCTCGTACGGGAACTTGTATTTACTTTGTCACTGCAGCTAATGTTTCACAAGTCAGTCAGGTGGTTTAAGGATAACAAACCGCTCCCAAAGCCAATATTAACCTGGCTGTGTGGTGGAGTGCGCTCACTGACAGATAACTGTCACCATAAAGTGTGCGTGATGCTGGTCGCACGCGCAGGGACGGTTCCTGTTTGAAAGACGTACACAGCTCCCGCTGGATTTGGCCATTTGATGAAATGTCAACATCACACTCTCTTGTTTTCAGAGTCTCCTCTATCGGTGCTGATGGAAACATCTGTCGCACACCTGAGCTGAATCCCACCCAGATGTGTGGTTGTACACACACACACACTCTCTTTTAGGACAGATGGCGAGCAGTGGGTCTGACTGGTCCGCTGACATGGTGCCTGTAGATCTGTGTACTTAGTGGTTAATTGGTTGGTTGATAACGGAGCAGACGTCGTTCCCGCCGCTCAGACCACGGACGCCGTGTTCGCTCGTCTGAAGTGTGAAATTACCTCGTGAATGCTGAGCTCGAAGGCAGAGTTAGATGAATGAGACTAAATGTGAAGGAAGGTGAATTCATGACATCTGTGCAGATGTGTTTAACACAAACCTGGAGACAAACATTTCTAGGAGGCCGAGTTAGGATGTTGATGCTCCATCCGGCCGAACATCATCAGGGGTCAAGCTGGCGAAAACCAACTGGTTGTATTTAGTTTCTAAGGTTGTCGTTGCTGTTACATGTGAGTGAGAAGGTGATGATGAAGGTGAACGCCGTGTAAAGCTTCCGTCCAGCTGCTGTGCTCTTTTCTACGTGACTCAGAAAGTGTTAATTACTGGCCTCCCTCTGGATTCTCTCCTCTTCCAATTATAGCTCGGCCTCCTGCCGGTTCCCAAGACGAAATGAGAAAAGCTGATTAGGTTTGAATGAGATGGAGGTTCTGACAGGTTTTGCTGATTGACTGAGCAGAGCTGGGGAAACAAAAGGAGGCCGAGTGTTTGACTTGTGTGTGCATGGGAGTGTCTGCGGCGCTGGGTTCATGCCCTGTTGTGTGGAATTACAACTCCAGCAGCTGGTCGCCGAGTTAGAAAACAGCCTGGACTTAATTCAACCTTTCCTGTTGACTGTACTTTGACATTTTAGTCGGAAACAAGCTCATTTCTTTCTTGTTAGTTTAGTTTGAGCTTTAAATCGACGTAACGTTAGACGGATGTCTGGTCGTGTTCAACGGGATCTTTCTCTGCAGGCCTTAAATAAACGTGCTAATATATGACGTTGTATATGTTTCTATACGCCTGTTTTCCACAAACCTCTTTGTTGCAGAGAACGACACAAACGCATGAAACTCAACTTTTCTCTCTTTCTCTTTCAGGAAACTGAAATCGCTGCCGAGTGCAATCATGTAAGTGACTCCACAGACACGCCTTAAACCCACCTCCCAGCATGCACCATGCTGTCTCTATAAGTCTGGAACATGATAAACAGTGATTTTACTCGTCTGTGGTTCTTTGATTTAGTAAATTAGACGTTGGCAGATAATATATATATATATGTATAAATGCTTTGTTACGTTGGTCTGACTCATGGTTAGCGAGGTAAAATGTTCTGCGTTGGTCACATCACTGTCGGCCGAGAGCATTTTTAAATCAGTCGAACTATCACAGTAACAATGTTGTGGGATTCTGTCACATGTGCAGGAAATGGAATTAGTTTTTTATTCTGATGAACAGAAATACAATGAAAACAAATGAAC
>JAUMHF010000023.1:20247859-20259181 GCA_032359275.1 Microctenopoma steveboyesi | reverse complement strand
AGGAGTCAGACGGGGTTCGAACCCACAACCTTCTGCATCCCAGTCTGAAGCTTAACCCATTGAGCTACCAGGCCGCTCTGCAATGACCTGAGAACAACAATCCTGCTCCTCCAGACAGTGATGCACACCGAGAGTTGGTTACCGCGCTGTAACCTTCACATCTCCCGTTCCGTCTTCTGATTCGTGGTTATACAGTGTGACGTCTGGACGGTCGACTGCACTGCTTCAGTCAGTGGTGTTTGTCTGCAGCCTCGACTCATGTGTCAAACTTTTCACGTCTGTGCCTCAGAAACGATACCGAGTCTGAACTACACTAATAAATATGAATCATTTGTGCTAAATTAAGTGAGTTTCTTTAATGGTGCAAA
Source organism: Microctenopoma steveboyesi (assembly GCA_032359275.1). Classification (NCBI taxonomy): domain Eukaryota; kingdom Metazoa; phylum Chordata; class Actinopteri; order Anabantiformes; family Anabantidae; genus Microctenopoma; species Microctenopoma steveboyesi. The sequence continues at coordinate 20,258,813 of JAUMHF010000023.1, read as the reverse complement.
TAAAGTTCTGCGGGACAAACACACCCTGAGAGTTTTGATCATGTTGGAGTCTGCACCTCCTCGTAATAAACAGGAAGACGTGCTTCATTTAACTGACGGCTTACAGTTGATTCACGTGGCGTGAAATGGATTTAAAACCGTTTGCTCCGTCACGCGTGGTGTCCGATGACTCGGTTCCATTTTTAGCTCAGCTCGTTTGTTGCAGTTGTCTTAAGCTGCAGTATTCCTTCTCTGTAGTTTTTTGTGTACTTTGCAGAAGTAGATGAGAAATGTGCACAAAAACCAAGTGATTAAGTGATTCAGCTGCAGGATAAATGAATCGGATGGAGGAGGAGTGAGGGCATCAGCTGCATGTAGCTGCAGGTGTTTTGTCGTGACGCCGCCTGTGCTCCTCACTCAGATCAAAGAATGTGCAGGAGAGGAGCTGGGGAAGGGCTACCTGGTGTCCTGCCTGGTGGATCACCGCACCAACATCAGCGACTACCAGTGCGGCCAGTACATCACCAAGATGACCAGCATCATCTTCAGCGACTTCCGGCTCATCTGCGGATTCATGGACAAGTGTCGCGAAGACATCAACGCCCTGCACTGCGGCAGCATCAGCACCGGAGAGAAGGTGGGTGAAGAGACGGCGCTTCTTCTTGGTCTCAGGTCGCTGAGCGAATCCAGCGTGTCCTCACGCTGCTCAGCCAGGCGGAGTCTGTTTGACTCCCACAGCAGCGTGTCTGTGTGGTGGAGACTGGTCGATCTCCTGTTTGACCTGTGACGTCTCGGGCTCCGTCCTGTAACTGTGTGATAATTTGTCCCTGTGCAGGACGTCCACTCTCAGGGCGAGGTGATCGCCTGCCTGGAGAAAGGTTTGGTGCGGGAGGCCGAGGAGCAGCCGGGGGCGCACGCCATCAAGGACGACTGTAAGAAGTCCATCATGAGAGTGGCCGAACTCTCCTCGGACGACTTTCACCTCGACCGGTATCTGTACTTCGCCTGCCGCGACGACCGTGAGCGCTTCTGTGAAAACGTGAGAATGAAACTGTGATAAGTGACGAGCAGCTGTAAGTTTGCTTGTAGAGATGGTTTCTGAGACCTGCTGAGACGATTTAACATGAAACTGTTCAGGATCATGTCTCCACCTCTGATCTGTCGTGTTCTCGCTGTTTCTCCAGACAAACGCGGGCGAAGGACGAGTTTACAAATGTCTCTTCAATCACAAGTTTGAGGACGCGATGTCTGAGCGGGTGGGTGCTAATCTCCTGAATGTCTGAAAGTGATTTAGGAACATCTCAGCCTCGTAGCTTGACCTTCATGATGCGCGTTGTCTCCTCAGTGCCGGGAGGCTCTGACCACCAGGCAGAAGCTGATTGCTCAGGATTACAAAGTGAGTTACTCACTGGCCAAAGCCTGCAAGTCGGACCTGAGGAAGTTCCGCTGCAACATGGACACAAACATGCCGCGAGCCCGAGAAGCTCGCCTGTCCTACCTGCTGCTGTGCCTGGAGTCGGCTGTGCACAGAGGTGAGCAGCTCGTCTGGCTCCTCTGGAGGTAAAGACGTATGTCTCAGACTCACACCTCCACAGCTCAGTGTGTGTGTGTGTGTTTCAGGTCGCGTGGTCAGCGGCCAGTGTCAGGGGGAGATGATGGACTACCGGCGGATGCTGATGGAGGATTTCTCTCTGAGTCCTGAGATCGTGCTGCACTGTCGCAGTGAGATCGAGGACCATTGCTCGGGTCTGCACCGCAAAGGACGGACACTGCACTGCCTGATGGGGGTCGGCAGGGGGGACGCGGGAGCGATCGAACCCAACTGTCAGCGGGCGGTGAGTCAAGAAACGACGGCGGTTTGTCAGAGTCCTGAGACGGACAACTGGTGTGGAGGAGTTTTTTTGAACAGGTCTCACCTGAGGCTCAGAGTTCTGATCTTATCTTTTCCAGTTTTAGTTTGGTGCCAGGGTTCAGCAGCCATAGATGTTCTGCTGACTTATACACTTCCCAGAATGCTGTGCAGGTCTAGCTGGTGTAGTCTGGAGTCAGATTTCCATTGCTTATGCTTTGTTTTTCCTCCTATCCTCAGCTCCAGAATCTGATGCAGGAAGCCGACCCGGGAGCCGACTACCGCATTGACAGAGCGCTCAATGAGGCTTGTGAGTCCGTCATCCAGACCGCCTGCAAACACATCCGCAACGGAGACCCCATGTGAGTCCCCGCTCCTCACAGGCTGGCAGTTTACTGTAGAACTGGATCTTACACATTTCACCTGGCGTGTGTCCGTCCACAGTGTAAACTTAGTTCTATCATTTGGCTGAGATTCAGATCTGTTACTACATGACCCTCAGAAATCAGGCGTCTTGTTTCAAACTGGAGCTGTTTTAATTCAGTGGCTTCATGGCACCAGCTGTTTACAGGGCAGGAAAAGTAAAAACGCTCACACACACACACAGCTCCAAACCTGGTTTTACTCTACGAGAAATCCAGGTTTGCTGCTCAGCATCTGTTAAATATGACGAGCTCTGTGTTGCTGATGCTGCAGGATCTTGTCGTGTCTGATGGAGCATCTGTACACCGAGAAGATGGTGGAGGACTGTGAACACAGACTGCTGGAGCTGCAGTACTTCATCGCCAGAGACTGGAGGTACGTAATTCACAGGCTTTTATGCAGATGGGCAGATGGATACGGTTCTTTTATTGTGCTTTACCGGCAGCTGACGGTGACGACGACGCAGCTCCCTCTGTTCATCAGTCCATTGTTCCCTGTGTTGTTGCCAGGTTGGATCCCATCCTGTATAGGAAATGTCAGGGCGACGCGTCTCGTCTCTGCCACACTCACGGCTGGAACGAGACCGTTGAAATGATGCCACCCGGAGCCATTTTCTCCTGCCTGTACCGCCACGCCTACCGCTCCGTGGAGCAGGGACGCAGGGTGAGTCTCTACCAGGGTCACTGCAGCGTTAAAGGGCGACTCCGCTCCCCTACATCGCAGCATCTCTGTGTACACATAGCTTTTATTCCAGCGTATACTCGGAGTCTTTGCTAGCCTCTGTCGTGTTAGCATCAGCAGCTCATGACCTGCTAACCAGAGGATGTTCTTGTAGCTCCGCAGTGGAGCCTCTGAGGAGAAGCACGGTCTCGCTGTGAGTATGTCCCGCTGCTGACAAACCATCGTAATCACAGGAAACTGGTCGTGGCCGTCGTCATGGCGGCGGCTTTGTAGGGAAACTGATTGTGTTTGGTTCAACTGCTGCATGTGGAGAATTTAAATTTAGGAAAATAATTGTGGCTCTGATTATTAGACTGCAGCTCCTTAAATCAGCTGTGCTTAAAGGGATATTCCACCCAAACATACCCTTTGCTTCTGGACTCCTGTAACATAATCATGAAGAAGAATAATCATCTTTGGTCTCACTTTCTTCTCTCTCTCCCTGTGTGTGTATAGTTTTTAGTATAATTAAACGCTGTGTGTCTGCGCCTGGTAACGGCGTTTTCACAGTATCGCTAACCACTTATCTTTCATGTCTGAAGACTCGCTCGTCCAGGTGGTGGTTCTCCCAGAGAAGCTTGTTCGGTGGTAACTGGACTCCAAGGTTTTTAAATACCAGTCGGTCACAATTCAGGACGTCCCCTGCTGTGGACGGTGTAACGAAATTGTCCGGTTTCCACTGAAAAAGCTTCTTTAGGATCAGTTCTTTTACAGGTCTGCGGTAAATATGTACAAACTCTGAAACACAGATTTGTGCTGTTGACCAGTCAGTTCTTGACCTTTACCCAGATCCAAAGAGTTGAAAACACCACGCTTCCACATTTGTTAAAGGTTAAGAGCCGCCGGGACTGTTTCTGGTTCAGAAGTTCACCAGCCTTTCTGTGACCTATAATCTGGTTATTTAAATCAGATCAACAGTAACGCTGAGGCATTTCTGCAGCTCTCCCGGGACTGTAAGGTGGAGGTCCAGAGGATTCTGCACCAGAGGGCGCTGGATGTGAAGCTGGACCCTGAGCTGCAGAGGCGCTGTATGACGGACCTGGGGAAGTGGTGCAGCGAGAAGACGGATCCCGGGCAGGAGCTGGAGTGTCTGCAGGACCACCTGGAGGATCTGGTGCCTGACTGCAGAGAGGTGGTGGGAAACCTGACGGAGCTGGAGTCGGAGGTACCTGCTACACGTGCTGCTGGTGTTTCCTGTGATACTCCATCAGCTGAGGATCACAGGCGTAACTTTGCTGCCTCCGCCTGTATGTGACCATCGTGTCACGGTGTGAGGATACGAACACGTCTTATTCTCATGTAGCAGACGTTTATGTGATCGTAAACTGTGCCGCCCACGTTCAGGCTGAGGCGGCACGTGCAGGTTAAGCACAGCGGACGGAGCGGATCTTACTTTAGCTCTGTGTTGACGTGCCTCTGTTTTGTCGTCAGGATATCCAGATTGAAGCGCTGCTGATGAGAGCCTGTGATCCTGTGATCCAGGCCCACTGCCACGTAAGTCTGCACAGAGACAGGTGTAAAAACGTCCCTTTCCTCACTTCAATGTTGGCTCGGTCTGGTTGCCAACGTGTTCTTTGTTTTTTCTGTCTGCCAGGAGGTAGCGGACAATCAGATCGACACCGGTGATCTGATGGAGTGTTTGGTGCAGAACAAGCACCAGAAGGAGATGAACGAGAAGTGTGCGGTGGGGGTGACGCACTTCCAGCTGGTGAGCAGCTGAGCACAATACTGCTGGCAGGCCCTCGCTTCTAGTTATTCATGAATCCTAAGCTAATATTTAGTTTGTGGAATGAAATGAGTTTGTTACTGGTTAAACAGCTGTCGCGTCTCTGTCCTCAGATTCAGATCAAAGATTTCCGTTTCTCCTACAAGTTCAAGACGGCCTGCAAGGAAGACGTTCTCAAGCTGTGTCCCAACATCAAGAAGAAGTAAGAGACGCACACGCACATAATTTAAAGTCAGAGGTTTGTGGATCAGCGTCACAGCACCTTCTCCGCGCCAGGAAGAGGATCTTTCTGGAAGTGAGCCTGTAGAAACGCGTCCAGCAGCTCGTTGATTAAGGTTTAACCGCGTGTGACATGTGTTGGTAGATTTTACAGAAAGGATCTGACACGTGTATGATCTACTCCGGAGCAGAAACACTCGAATTATTTCAGCTTCAGTCTGGAGGCGTGTGTAAAGCTGCGCAGACATCATCTCGTTGGTGTTTATTGGACCTGCTGCTGCTGTGGTCATGTCAGAAAAGCAGCATTATTTAGTGAATTTCCAAAAAAAAACAAAGGAGGAGAAGGAAAGCTGCAAATCATCTGCTCTTCTCTCAGTTTTCATTCTCAGCACAGAATATTTCCTGGAGCTCGCTGCTGTTTATTTCGGATCGTTTGGCAGCAGCCATGTTTCCTCTTTGCATCACTCTCTGATTTCACGTTTCATCAAAACACAGCAGATGGAGCAGAAATATGAAAAACAAACCATATGTTGTGTTTGGGGTCAAAAAGGTTACGAGACGAACGTATTCTTCATACTACAGCTGATGAACACAGCCTTTCACCGTCTGCAGAGAAATCATCTTGTCCTCTTCCTGTCGCTCAGGGTGGACGTGGTGATCTGCCTCAGCACCACGGTGAGAAACGACACGCTGCAGGACGTCAAGGAGCAGCGAGTGTCCGTCAAATGCCGCAAACAGCTGCGCGTGGAGGAGGTGGAGATGGTACGTTTTTAATTCTCTCTCGGGATGATGTCGTCTCTCCACGAACTCCAATCTTTCATGTATGCCTGTTTTCTTTGCATCCGTTACATTCTGTGTGACTCTGCAGTCGGAGGACATCCGCCTGGAGCCCGAGCTGTACGACTCCTGTAAGCAGGACATTGCCAAGTTGTGTCCCAACGTGGCTTATGGCAACGCACAGGTCAGCAGCTACACAGCAAAGCTCACTTATACATCAACGCAAAGAGCAGAGGATGTGAAAAACTGAACTGGACAATGCTGAAAAATGTTTGTGTGTTTGTCGTTAACAACCAGCAGGTGGCGGTGTTACGATAAAGATCATCCTAACTATGGGATCATCAACTTTTACTTCAGTCACATTTAAGGACTTAATTAGATGTTTAGTGACCATGTTGTTCTTTAATTTCTAAATAAGTTATGATTCTGTTATTATACCGCTGCACAGAAACGAACAGTAACAAGACATAAAACCAATAAACAGTCTGTATATGTCAACATATCTCTGTGTCCCTCTCTTCTTCTGCAGGTTATTGAATGTCTTAAGGAGAGCAAGCGTCTCCTGAATCCACGTTGCCACCAGCGGATTTTCAAGCTGCAGGAGGTGGAGATGGCCGAGCCTGAACTGGACTACCAGCTGATGAGGGTGTGCAAGCACATGATCAAGGTGAGCCAGTAAAACCAGCGTCGCATCATCTCTTTTCTTTAAACAAAGAGTGCGTGTAACACGTGTTTAATGTGTGTTTCAGCGCTTCTGTTCAGACTCGGAGGGGAAAAACGTTCTGCAGTGTCTGAAGCAGAACAAGAACAGTGAGGTCATGGATCCCAAATGCAAACAGACCATCACCAAGAGGCAGATCACCCAGAACACGGGTAGGTAGACAAACATCACACGAGCACATGTCTACGATGCCTCAGGACTTACCAGAACTCTGTGTGCGGCTCCAGACTACAGGCTCAACCCCGTGCTGAGGAAAGCCTGCAAAGCAGACATCCCAAAGTTCTGTCAGTCCATCCTGAACAAGGCGACGGCCGAAACCGAGCTCGAGGGTCAGGTCGTCTCCTGCCTCAAACTCAAATACGCAGACCAGGTCGGTGAAACAAGAATCAATATGCACGTTCTCCACCAGCTGATGTGAGCGTGAGTCAGTGAATAGAAAATAAAAGGCAGTTAAAGTGTGGACTCGTTTGTGTTGTGACAGCGTTTGTCTCCAGACTGTGAGGATCAGATCCGAGTCATCCTGCAGGAGTCTGCTCTGGACTACAGGCTGGACCCTCAGCTGCAGTTACACTGCACACAAGAGGTTCACGCACTCTTTTACGAAAGAATCTGGATTCGTCTAAACACGAAACAAGTCGATGCATCTATGAAAAATCAAAAGAAAACGTTTATCAGCTGCTCTGACACAGATTGTGTGTTTAGATCACTCAGCTGTGTCCGGAGGAGGCAGCAGCTCAGGAGCAGACGGGGCAGGTGGAGGAGTGTCTGAAAGTCAACCTGCTGAAGATCAAACAGGAATCGTGTAAGAAGGTAACCTACCTCACTGCTGCCTTCACTGACCGCTGTAAACTCCTGCATCGCCGCTTTGAAACGCACAGATTTCAGATTTGTATGAATTTCATGCTTTTTTCCTAAACACGATGATCTTCCTCTCGATTCTGTCCCTGCTGCTTCTTTTCCTCCTTTCACAATTTCCCCTTCATGGCCAAACTCCGCTCCTCCTCTACCACTTCCTCCACCTCTTCTCCACCTGCAGGAGGTGTTGAATATTTTGAAGGAGAGTAAGGCGGACATTTTCGTTGACCCCGTCCTCCACACGGCTTGTGCTCTGGACATCAAACACCACTGTGCAGCCATCCCACCTGGCAGAGGGCGCCGTGAGTCCACACCCATACACTTCAGCCATGAAATAAGAAATTACACGTCCACATTTTTATTATTTTATTACAAATAATCATTATTCCTTGAGATTGTTCGGTAAAGTTCTGACATACAGTATTTAAACTAAAACAGGTGGGTCTCGTTACTTGGAAACCTGCTGTACCTGAGGAACTCCGTAGGTGGAGTTAGGTCAAGTATAGAGCAGTCTGATGACCCCAGACGATGTTTAGATCATTCAGCAGCAGTAGAAACTGAATATAAGACTCGATGCTGACCTGTTTCACATCAACACATGTGTTAATGTGTCGTGTTCTGTTGGTGTGTGTGTCCTAAGAAATGTCATGCCTGATGGAAGCGCTGCAGGACAAACGCGTTCGTCTGCAGCCAGAGTGCAAGAAGAGACTGCAGGATCGCATCGACATGTGGAGCTACGCTGCCAAGGTACAGTGCACCTCAGCGCGTTCAACCTGCCACTGAAGCCACCGAACACTGTGAAAACACAGCTGGTGGTGATGTGGCAGAGACACGCTGAGCCAACACAGACGAGAGCTTCCTGCAGCAGGGACAAGATTGTTTTCAGCCTTCACGATGTTAAGAGATTAAAACTAGAAGCTGATGGAGTCCGTTTGCTGCCTACACTCCATCAGAACATGTTTCATTGAATTTTAAACTTGAATTCAGTTCAATTCAACTTTATTTATATAGCGCCAATTTACAACATAACTTATCTCAAGGCACTTTACAGTGTGAGGTTTTAGACCTTACACAATATATCACTATACAGAGAAAACCCAACAGTCCCACTTGAGCAACAGTGGAGAGGAAAAACTCCCTTTAGGAGGAAGAAACCTCCAGCAGAACCAGACTCTGAGTGGGCGAGAGAGGGAGAGCACAACTCGGTGGATGCTACCTGGCCAAAGGATGGTGGAACCGTTTCCATAAATCGAGTGACTGTATTTTCAGTTAAACATCTACTGTAGAGGATTTTTTTCTTAATTAACGTCGTCTCCATTAAATTAAATTTGAATGTTATGGTCTGACAACAAAGGGAATAAGTTATTAATAGGGTTTCACTGCTCCTCAGGTGGCTCCAGCTGAGGGTTTCTCGGACCTGGCCATGCAGGTGATGACCTCGCCCTCCAAGAACTACATCCTCACCATGATCGGTACAGGTGTGGCGGTCCTCTTCCTGATGGGGCTGCTTTGTGGCAGATTCACCAAACGTGTCACTCAAGAGCTGAAGGACAGGTAGACCAAACCCATCCCTGGGTCAGGACACACCCACAGGGAAAACGGCCTCTACTGAAAAAGACCCTATTTGCCCCACCGATACCCCAGAGCTTCACCTGCTCTCCAGATTTGCCACTTAAGTTCTTTTTGCCCCAGTTGACCGCTCCTCACTCTTTGCAATTTTCTTTACTTCCTTTTTCATAGATGGAACGACATTACCCACAATCCTGCAGGTAAAAGTGGGCGTGATAAGTGACTCACCCATCACCTGTACCTGAGCCCAACCCACTCTCCAAGAGGCCACACCCCACCACTGCATATTCCTCTTTGGCCTCCTGCAGTACCAGCTGCTCTCCCCCGAGTTAGATGCAGTATTATTCACGATTTTGTTTCCATCCTCCTGTCGCTGTGGTGGGGGAGTGGGGTGGGGAGGGGGGGCAGGGAGAGGACGTGTGGGGAGGGGGGGGCAGGGAGAGGACGTGTGTGGGGGTGTGGAGTCAGAGGTCAGGGGTGAGGAAGGTGAGAAATGGTATCCAGTGTAAATGTGTAGAAAGTGAGAAGGGGAGAAGCTCATGTATAGAGCAGTTTAATGACTCCAGTATTTTAATGATTAGTGTGTGCGCGCGCGCGCGTGTGTGTGTGTGAGAGAGAGATGCAAACTGTCTTTCTGCCACATTCTTCTAGTTCGTCCTCACGCTTGAAGGGTTTTGTGGTTTGTTTGGCTCTTTTTTCTCTAATGTGTGTTAGATTTTGTCGCCATGGGACTGCTAGGCGGGCGGTGCCAACCAGCCGCACCTCCACCGAACCACAGATGAGATGAAGGGGGGGGGGGCAGCTCCCTTCTCTTCAGGATCAGTTGTGGTTATTTTTCTCACTGACTCCAGCTGTTTGACCCGCTTCAGCTGGTTTCCGTCGCGCAGCAGGGTCCGAGGCGTGATCCTAGTCCAAACCCGGTCTGTCGGACTCGGTGACCTGGCTCGTGTTGTTCTTGCAGTGGCTGCAGGTTTTGTGCTGGTTGGTCCGGAAAAGGAACAAAGCAGAGAAAAATTATTAGACGTAAACATTTTCGTGTAAAGATACTGGAATCGTTGCACATTCACCTTCTTTTTTTATCATTTCCTTAAAAAAATTATATATATATATATATATATATATATATATATAATTTTTTTTTATTTTTCTTGTTGTCGCCTTATTCATTCATTTTATCATTTGAATGTTCTCTGGTTGCCTACTCTCCAGCAAGCAGGCGTCCCTCCTTCCGCCTCCTACAGGCACCAACCTGCGCCTGCAGCTCGCTGAGTTTTCCTGCAGGCCAGTGAACGCCTCTTCATCACTGAGGTGCTCGCTGAGTTTTCCTGCAGGCCAGTGAACGCCTCTTCATCACTGAGGTGCTCGCTGAGTTTTCCTGCAGGCCAGTGAACGCCTCTTCATCACTGAGGTGCTCGCTGAGTTTTCCTGCAGGCCGGTGAACGCCTCTTCATCAGTGAGGCACAGAAATGTTTGACTCGTTTAAAGGTTCCGAGCTAATGACACTTTGGGTTTGACCACTGATGCCTGCACACACTGTGATGTGAGGTCAGAACAGTCCATTTTGTTCTGGTCGCCGTCAGGTGAATGATCAGCCAGTGATGTGACGCGTGGGTGCGCGAGCTGCAGCTGACCCCGACCCTGCAGCCGGAGGAACAAGGCCGCGGATCGGTCGGTTTTATTGTCGAGCTTTTTGGTCTCGCTTTACGACAGAACATCGGTTCTGTGCGTCTTGGGCCGCTGTACAAACTGCACTGGGCCCGCTCCGGCCCACTGAGGCTCGGTTCGGCCACTTGTAAATGAGACATTCTGATTGGCCTTCGCGTCTCCCCGTCATCTGTCCTCATGTTTATCAACGCGTGCCTACTCCCTGTACAGAACATCCCAGAACCCCCGCGGCGCCCAGCAGAGGTGTGTGTGTGCGTGTGTGTGCGTGTGTGTGTGTGTGTGTCGCCCACAGACTTCAGACCACGAGTGTCTGCAGGACCATGTCCTGTCTGTCCCTCGTTGTCCCAAGCGATGAATATTTTACAGCTGTGATGATGATTTTTTGTAAACAAAGTTTTGTCTGAATCCATGGAACTCGTGATCATTGGGGGGGGGGGGGGGGGGGGGGGGG
>JAUMHF010000023.1:20212960-20244136 GCA_032359275.1 Microctenopoma steveboyesi | reverse complement strand
CGGCAGCAAGTACACAGACGGCAGCAAGTACACAGACGGCAGCAAGTACACAGACGGCAGCAAGTACACAAACGGCAGCAAGTACACAGACGGCAGCAAGTACACAAACAGCCTAAACTAATTTCACTGGAAGAAGAAACTTGACTTCACGTAAAAAATTCTTCTGTGTTTAGACTTCAGAAATGACCTGAATCTACCCCCCCCCCCATCATGACTCAGCTGTAGGAACGGCGCCCGCCCCCACTAAGACGTTTCACACTTCTCCAGTGGTCAGCTGGGCGGAGCCTGAAAACCCAGCGGGGGCTGAAGCCAAAACCTCAGGAGGAGGATAAGTGACGGGTGGAGCAAGGAAGTGGAGCCGAGACTCATTGCTCCCAAGTCGTGGTCCCTGTCATTGACCTGTCATCGGAGTCTTTGTCTGTTGGGGTCAGAGGTTCCTCCCCCACCCCCCCACCCCCCCGGCCTGCTTTGCTTCTGTTATGATTCAACCATCAACACGAGTTTGTCCTGTGGCTCGTTTAAGACCTTTAGTAAAGACGGAACCTTGTCAAAGACAGAACAGGACAAACGTGATGAGCGCACAGAGCTGCAGAGGCTCCGCCTCCTCACACAAGGATCAGAGCTCGAGTTCTAAAAGTCATTTTTAACAAAGAAGTGTGAGATCTCACGTCGGCGACGTCTTGATGTACGTGGCGTTTTTCATCCGAGGACACTCCACCGTCACACACTGGAAACCTCCGTTGGTGTTGACGCACATCTGGTTCGCTGTGCAGTTGTGCATCCGGTTCTCGCACTCGTTGATGTCTGGGGTGGGGGCACAAAAGACGGCCACAGTGAGTCACACGGCTCTATGTACCCCTGTAACTGACGGGATGACCTTTGAACTCTGACCTGTGCAGCTGCGGCCGTCCCGGCTCAGGTCGTAGCCGTCGGGACAGAAGCAGTGGAAGCTGCCGGGCGTGTTGATGCACTGATGGATGCAGAGACGCCCGGGCTGTCCGAGAGGAAACAGGCGACACTCGTCGATATCTGAAAGACACGCGGCGTCAGGCGCTCCACACGCCACTCAGTAATACTAGCATTCATGTTTCCAGTCCTACCTGTGCAGATGTTGTTGTCACGGCCCGATATGGTGAAGCCCACGTCACAGGTGCAGCGGGTGGAGCCCAGGAAGTGAGTGCAGTGAGATGGGCGGACAGAGGCGGCGGGGGAGGAAGTTGTAGGTGATGAGGAGGAGAGGGCAGAGGGTGAAGAGGCTGAGGAGGAGGATGCTAATAGGGCAGCGGAGGCAGGGGGGGAGGAGGAGGAGGAGGAGGAGGAGGGAGCAGCAGGCGTGAAGGAGGCCAAGGAGCTGTCGGAGCTGTCGGTGCTGTTGAAGCCTGAAAAGAAAAGAAAAAGGTGGAGCAATCGCTGTTGAGCTGCTGAACAGCTTCAGCCACATCTGACTTACGCCTGCACAGCGGCTGCTGACCGCTCCACCTCAGAGACTCCAGACACACACGGGTCCGCGGGCCCATCAGCTCATAGCCGGGTTTGCACAGGAAGTGGATCTCGTGTCCGACGCCAAACACCCTGCCCAGTCTGCGTCCGTGAGCGGGGGCCTCGGGTTTGGGGCAGGACACTGGGGGGGATATAAGACATGTACCCTATGAGCTGATGGTTGTGTTTGAGCGTGGGGCGGGTCCGGCTCCTCCTGTCCTCACCGTTCTTACCGGCCCGGTACAAGGCCATGGTGCTGTTGTGCAGGGCGCTGATCTTCTTCCTGAGCGAGCGCAGACCCTGCTGGTACGAAGCCTCGTGCACCACCAGCATCTTCTCCACCTGTCGCAGCGAGTTCAGCAGGTCGTGAGTGGACGGACAGTCCTGTGGACGGGACACGGAGGACAGAACATTACAGTCCGTTCAGATCCTTGATCAAGTTTGAACCAGAACCAGAACCAGCTTCCAGTTCAGGTCAGGAACTCCAGAACCAAACACGCTCCTCCTGATTGGACCGTGCACCAGTCATGAACCCGGTTCCTGTCCTTGTTCTGTCCGCTCAGAACCAGAACTACAGCAGAACACTGACTTTTATTACTGCACACACAGTGCTGATGTTTCCTGCACCAACATCTGGATAAACATCTGCTGACCTCCCAGCGGCTCCGTGGGGGAGTTCAGTGTGAAGCTGTTTAAAGATAAAGTTCTGCTGAAGCTTTGTTCAACGTTCAGTTTATTTCTAGAAAAAAACAAGTGATTCATCAGCCACAAGATAACGAAGCCATGAATGATGTAACATAAACGACCTGCTTGGTCTGAAAACACAGCGTCAACAAATGTTGAATTATCTTATTTTGAAAGGTTCCTGCTATACGAGGCTTTTACGGGAGTCTGAAGAAGTTTCCTCTTAGTGGTTCTGGACTCGAGAATGTTTCATTTAGAGGATTCTGTCTGGATTCAGATACATCCATACGTTCTCACCTGAGCAGAGGAAATCTGAAGAAGACACAGCATCACCGTGACGACAGCAGCCGTCGCTCTGGACCGAACCTCCATCCTCATCCTGTCGCTCCGCTCTCTGCGTCGAAACTAAATCGCCTCCTCTCCTCCTGCTTCTTTTCGAGGGCACTTGCCAGATTTCTCCTCTGCTTGCTCGCACCCCCCCCTTCACTCTGTTACATATTCTGGAGGCGGGAGGAGGAGGAGGAGCAGGAGCAGCAACTCCCTCATCTGGAACACGCTTTCACTTTCTTGGATCCATCAGCCTCCACAGAAATAGATTCACAAATTAGAAGGAGTCAGCGCAGCAGCGACTTCTAATCATCTCACTGCTTCAGGAATGTGAGTCCTGAAAACTCCCACTTTCTATTTAGACCTTAAACCTGCAGGATTGGAGGAGAATGCCCCCCCCAGGCTCAGAGACCCTAAATCCAGCAGCTGCTGCGAGTCCAAACCTCAAGTCAGACAAACTCAGTCATATGGCACGATAATGGCAGAGAATGAACACGCACTATAATCTCCTGGAAGAATGTTCCAGCACTCCTGTACATGAATCCTTGAATGTCCTTAGAAGTTTGTGGATTTGAGAAAAGCAAATAAAACTTCATAACCAGTGGCTTTGGAATTTTGACTCCAGACCTCAGGATGTCACTAAAGCTCAGACACGCGGCTCCGTCCCTGCGAGTCCTGATGAAGACTCAAGGACCGAACAACCCGGATCTGATCGTCACAAAGATTCAGGACTGTTTGTTTAACTGGAGACATCTAGAAGAAATAGAAGAAAATCGAAACACTCGACAGACTTTCAGGCCTCACTGTGTGGACCTGTGTCCCGGTCCCGGTCCCGGTCCCGGTCCCGTCATCCTCGGCTCTTCCCTTTGTTTCTATGGGGGCAGATTCTGCAGCTTGTTTCTCTACTTGGACGGAATCTTTATGTCCCGTCTCTCTGATACGTCTGTGAAACAGTCGGCTGTGGACTGATGCTTTTTTCCCAGTGTTCCTTGTTTTGCTTGATAAACAGAACAAACGGAAGAATCACATCATTGTGGTAATAAATTCACCTCAGAGCTCAGACTCTCGAACCGCTGTGTGTGTGTGTGTGTGTGCGTGTGTGTGTGTGCGTGTGTGTGTGTGTGTGTGCGTGTGCGTGTGCGTGCGTGCGTGTGTGAGTGTGCGTGCGCGTGCGTGCGTGTGTGCGTGTGCGTGTGCGTGTGTGCGCGTGTGTGTGTGTGCGCGCGTGTGTGTGTGCGTGTGTTTGTGTGTGTGCAGTTTTCCATCTCTGTTGCACGTCTGTACTTGCTCTGTGTGTGTGTGTGGTCATGTTTGTGTGTGGGTGGGTGCTGTTTAGTTCTCCTCACCTCCACCAGGCGGAGCTCCAGTCGTTTCTTTTTTCTTCTGTGCTTTGCAGAAAAGGTGTTTTCGGAGTTTTCTCTTCATGTTTGTGGTGTTTTCCACATGTTGCTCAGTCATCACATAAAGTCATCATAAAGTCCTGCATTTAGTTTTAATTCATTATTAATAACATGCTGTTAAAGACAGATTTAATATAAAGAGATACATTAGAGCCACTGAACAAGCTGTGAATCTCTAGTTTAGACTCGTTCTAATCAGTTTTTCCACCTTTGTGGCAGATGTAAAAAAATTCTAAGCGCTTTATCACTGAGTCCAAGTTGATGTTTTCCAGTAATCCTGGGACGTCATAGTGACCCTGACTTTTCCCTTTGAGTGACAAACAGAGATTCCTGTGATACTGCCTGCATGACCTCTTCAGCCTCCTGCCATCAGGGAGGAGGTACAGGAGCTTAAGGGCGAGTACCACTAGACTGAGCAACAGCTTTCTCCATCAGGCTGTCAGGAGACTGAACTCTCCCACTCTCCCTGCTCTTCCTGTGCCTCCACCTCGTAGAGACCAAAGACTCACAGACTCAAATCACTCATAGCTGATTTATTGTATTACACAATACAACAACTGGCTCATGTCACTGCTTACCACCTGTTGTATCGTTACATTACACTGTCGCATTCCGTTATTTCCCTATTATCTCTATTATTAGTCTATTATTTCTATTTTTATCTATTTAATTTTATTTTTATTGTCTTACTGAAAGCACCGGGAGGAGAGAGAAACGGCATTTTAATCCTCTGTATGTCTTGCACCTAAGGCAGAATTGACAATAAAGTTGACTTTGACTTTGAAATACATAAAACCATATAAAGCTATCCAGGACTTGAACCCTGTGTACTGACCCTGCAGCCCTCATTGAAATGCATGCTGGGAGTCCGGCTCCTGACGGAGGTTAACTCCAAGATAAATAAGGAGGCCCAGGAGACGCGACGGCTCTCCTCATCATCCTATCTTAATTAGATGAGACAGGTTTAATTAAAACGAAATGATTGAATGGATTTCCTAATTAAAGCTGAGTTGGGAGGCAGCTGGTTGGTCGGGGGCTGACAGCACCACCTCTCCCTCAGATCCCAGTCAAATTAGATCCAACTCAGTCAAAGGAGGCTGAATCCTGGAGAAACCTACAGGAGCTGCTGAACATTCAGAAATCAAAGTAAACGAAGCATAAAATGAAGTATTTACATCCAAGTAAATGTTCTTTCAACTACCAGAGGAGTTCAGTTTAATGCACAGTGTTTGTTGCCTCCACCCTTTTGACTGGTGGTGTCAGTCACGTGCACTTCAGGTGTTCTCCACCAGGGGGCGTAAGAAGACAAACACCTGCTCGTTGGTTAAACTGAATGTTCTGTGTTGTATGTTTTTCACCGTATCCCACCTCTAAAATCTCTGCTGTTCACCCCCCCACACCCCAACCCCCCTTTCTCTGCAGATAAATGAACTGCCCCCCACCCCCCTTCCTCCACCCCTCTCTGCGGACTGTTAGATGGTACGAGCCGCTGCCACACTCAGCAGTCGCCTTCTCTGTGTGTCAGTGAGGATTCAGTCTCTCTCACACACAGAGGCTTTACTCATCACCTCCTCTTCCTCCTCTTCTTCTCTAGTTATGAGTCATTTCAGGAGTGACTGCAACCTAGACAGACGTAAGTACCACACACACACACACACACACACACAGAGAGAGAGAGAGAGAGAGCAGAATGAAGACACCTGTGATGCTGTAAGATCCTACAGAGACCTGCAGGTGTGTGTGTGTGTGTGTGCATGCACATGTGGTTTTAGGTTTTTATCTCAGACATCTAGTCAAACACCAGATTTAGTGCAGCAGAAACCTGCAGGACGTCGTGTGTAATGTGTTGTTAGCTGTTGAAGTGCTGATGTGTGTGTTTGTGCTTTGTTTGGAGACAAAGTTTAGGAAAGTGAGCCGGAGTTTTACCCTCAACTCTGATGATCAGGAGGTAAAATGGTTTCTGCAGAACCAGTCAGTGACCTGTTCATGACAATAAGAGACACGGGGCAGGTGGTGAGATGTTCAAACTGCTCCACAGGTGTGGAGCTGGGATTTAATGGTGGATGAAATGAATCAGCAGCTCGATCAGTGAGGATGAACTCGAATCTTTAAACCTTTAAAGACTCTGAGTCTTGTTCAGGGTCCACGCTGGCAAGTGGAAAGGTTTGTGTGTCGATCTGTTGTAAAAAGGAACGTGTCGTTTATTCAGTTTGTCTCATGAAAACAAAGACGGCAACAGGAAATGATGTCATTCGAAGGAGGAAAATATTTTTTATTGTTCACATTTATAAATGGAGGGATGGAGGGGATGATGGAGGGATGGATGGAAGGGAGGAGGCGCACACACAGAAGATAATACAGAAAACTTGTTCTTCAGAAACAGACAAAAACTTTGCAGGAATAAACCAGATTTTTTTTTAATCCAAAGAGTCTGAGGATTCAGGAAATTTGTGTGTGAGTGCTGTAAAATGAGTCCGTGGAGTCAGAAACTGGATTTAAAGAGTCAAACGTGTGAAGTGCAGGAGAAGCACAACATGGGGCGAGAAGCAGCAAGGAGCCAGAGGAGATGACAAGTGGAGTCAAATGAGCTGAGGATTTACTGAGCAGCGCGGCACCACAGACGAACACGCTCAGAGACGTGGAAGGTAAACACACATAATCCTGAAGATTTGCTCCGGCTGCACGTTTACAGCTTCACAGCAACACGACAAGAGGAGAGCAGGTCGCTGTATGTATGAAGCATTTCAATGAAACAACTGCCACAGGCAGGTCATCAGTTTTTACAGAGCAGTTTCAGATGGAGCTCAGTGGAAACCGTTTAACCTCGACTTGTTACTGTGAGTCAAGTTCGAGGTTCTGTTCATTCAGCCATAAAATGGCTGAAATGTCAGCGCTCCCATCGTCACCGTCCTCGCTCACAGATCAGTTTCTAAAAGTGGCCTGAATGCGACTGCTGCGACCGTCGGCGCGTGAAGAAGCGACTCGGAAACTCTGTTCCGTTATTTTACTGCTGTAAGAACCAATGCAAGTGGAAAGTAAATGTGACAAGTAGCTTCTGAACGTGATGTCTCATATTTATTGAATTTGAAGGTTAAGCTCAGCGGGGGGGAAGAGAACGAGAAATATTCCAGATACTACTATAAACCAGTGGACTATAAATTCTCCCTTCGTGAGGATTTTTAATCCTCTGGTGTTTAATATTCTACAGACATTCATTTAGTTGTAGAGATGTTTCATGTGCTGGAAACAAAGATGTAATTTGTTATTATTTATACAATTCATCACAAATACAAAACTACTGTTAGAAGAAGAGGGAATCACATAAAATAATTGTAGAAAATGATCTATACTTTATACAGAGTACTGTGTTTAATCTGCATTCACATGTAGGTTAAACTGTTTTCTCTTACTTACCACTACTGAAAGGTTCTGCGATGTATTTCCTGTTCCTTTGGAATGCAATAATCTTTACCATAGACCTACGCTAGCGGCCCGGTAGCTCAGTGGTTTTAGTGTCAGACTGGGATGCAGAAGGTTGCAGGTTCTGAGTCCTAGTCCATCCCCTACCAGGTGTGTCCCTGAGCCAAACACCCAGCGCTAGCTCCCTGTAAGTCGCTTTAGATAAAAGTGTCTGCCAAGCAAAGGTAAGTAAAGCAAAGTAAAGCTATAACTGGATCATGAGCATTGGAACCACCTACAAAACAAAGTATAGGAGAACCTTAAAATCCGTCCAAGAGACTGAGGTTACAGCTC
The DNA here is from genome assembly GCA_032359275.1 of Microctenopoma steveboyesi. Taxonomy (NCBI): domain Eukaryota; kingdom Metazoa; phylum Chordata; class Actinopteri; order Anabantiformes; family Anabantidae; genus Microctenopoma; species Microctenopoma steveboyesi. The sequence goes on along the minus strand of JAUMHF010000023.1, from coordinate 20,236,493 downwards.
AGAAAACAGTCAGTCAGAGCGCTTTCTTTGTCAGGAAGAAAATATATTCAGAAGCTAAATACTGAACCGTTCCACAGAAGAGCCCCACAGGAAAAGCTTAGAGATTCCAGAGCCTCACCAGTGGACATAAAAATAAAATGACTAACATCAGACAGAGGGCAAAGATACAGAAACTTAGTCCTGGCTAACTCTCTGTCCTGAGACCGGAGCTTTGGTTTCCTGCCTCCTCTCTCAGCTGTTAGAAAAGATTCAGACAGATAAAACAGATTTAATACATTTTCCTGGTAAAGTGAGGAAACATGAACAGACTAGCAGCTAAATGCTAACTGCTACGTGTCGTACAGTGATTAGTGTAACTGCTGTCGGCAACCAGAGGAGTTTGTGTTAACATATAAAACCCTTCCGTGTGATGTGTAGTTTAATGGCAGAAACAAAGTTTGTCTGCTACGTTTAGTGAGTGTCGCATTGTCAGCAACACGGCAGAGCGAGAGAGAGAGAGAGAAAGGATTATGTTACAGTTACGTTGCTGTGTTATGAAGGATGGAGACTCTTTAACCCTAACCCTAACCCTAACCTCCCCACGAGTTAAAGCGGTTAATGAGCCACGTGATGTTGTCGTGTGATGCGTGATAATGGTGCTTCCACGTTATACTGTTGACATGTGCTTATAGCGCATCTGAAAACTTTAGTTTGTCCTTTGTACAGCTGTAGGTTTGTCCTGAGACACTAATGTCACAAACACTAAGATCACATCTAGCATCTTTTGGTAGCATTGCTAACATTAGCATAATGAACTTGTTTTTAGATTTACCCTTCACCGTGACGTTTAACTCTGTCTAACTTCATCCCAGTTCTGCTGGAGACAGAAACGGGACACGGGGTATCTCTGTCGCCTTTTGTTTCCGACAGAAACTAACTTTCTGCTAACGGTTGATTTTCACTAAAAGTTCAGTTGGTCCCGAACTTTTCTGAGCATCCAAACGGAGTCAGATCTGCTGGACGTGGATTCGTCATGTTCCGAACGATGACCAGCAGTGATCCACTCATCCAGACGCCAGCAGCTGCCCTCTGCCCTGGGTGTTCTGCCAAACTTTGAATGGCCTGTCCCTGAAAACCAATAACCAAGAGGGTGTGAAATTGTCCTGTAATCACTCTCTTACTCGCCTCCTTTCTAAATGTCCCAGTTCTCCGTCTCCTCCGCCTTTCCCCACCTCCCTGTGAAGCTGATACGTCGTCCTAACAATGCAAAGCAATAAGCAGGTGTAATCACCCACTCAGCACGCTGTGGGCATCGCAGAGACCTCGCAGCCTCATCGATCTCTGAGGGGGGGCAGTTAACAGCTGGTGAGTGACGGCACTCATAAACCTCACACTAAAAGACTGATGTCTTACAAGCTGCAGCTGGCACGGCAGCGATAAACCACCCTGCAGCCGCGTGTCAGCGCTGTTGGTGGGAGAGGGGGTGATGGGAGGCGAAGGGTGGAGCTCCGATGGAGGTCCGGGAGAGATGGACAACATTCAGCAGGGGCATGAACAGTTCAAAGCTCAGTCCCAGGCTTCCTGCCGGCAGGTGCTGACCTCCGTGAAGACACAGCAGGTCCCTCACAGACATTTCAGACTCATTAGTCCATTTCTACCCCAAACAATCCAGCGATACGAGCGACGTGGGAAAACCGCCCTGGTCTCTGTCGGAACGAACCTGTGACGTCACGGCGGCTCTGCCTCCGTCAGGTTCACTAATCGTTAGGGAGCAACGCAACAATCAGAGAAATGCCTCCCCAGTCTGACAGGTGGAGGCTGGGGATGCTCGTTAAGGCCTCCGGGTCTGTGTGTTTGCAGCTGTGCACCCTTTTAGCTCTGTGAGTTCCTGCAGCGCTGTCGTGTATGGGAGTGTGTGTGAGCCTGCAGCGGGGTCAGGCTGTTACCTTTCCACCTCCATCACGCCCCCCCCAGGCGGGGGCCCACACCTGGTGTCGGTGTCTAACCTGATCTGGTTTCCTTCTCAGACAGTGGGATGAACGGCGAGCTGAGAGCCGGACGCACCCCGACAGCCAAGAGAGGAAGCGGCATCCCCGACAGGTGAGTTCCCACCTGAACACTGGACATTTTAAAGACACGTGGCGTGTGGAGCTGCACACACACGAGCCGTGACACTGCCCACACGGTATTTTCCAGGCACGCTGGAAACTCATTTGTAATTTTGTGTTGATGTGCAGCAGTGAGTAACAGCAGGACTGTTTGTGTGAAGCTGTCATTGAGTGACGGTCCAGCTGTCCCCGGCTTTAACCTCATTCTGTTTACCTGGAAACTAAAGCCAAACCGTCCTCCAAATCCCAGCGCCGCTGGACGGATTAAAGCCGGGGACCAACGCGTCTCTGCGCCGGCCAGAGCTGGGATTTACAGCCAGGCAGCCGGCCCTGAAGGGACCAACGCTGCTTAGTGTTTCACAGAAATCACTTAGTGCAGCGCTGCCTGAAATCGGGTTTAAGTCTTAGATGAGAAACTGAGGCCGTGGGTCAGAATCCAGTCTGAAGCCAGGATGGTTCTGGGTTTTAGAATCAGTCCCGTGTGTGTGTTACTACAGCAACCAGTCGTCAGGTGTCAACATAAAAAACTGATGAAGAAAATCTAAAATCTAGATCTGATGTGAGTCCGTTTCACTTCTGCTGCAGATTAAATGAACAGCTGTTAGGTGTTTACGTGGTTTGTTCGTGCTGCCTCAGTGTTTCCCCATGTTTAGTTTGACTGCTGGGTCGGTTCTGACTCGGAGGACACCTCGAGCTTCTCATCATCTGTGTGTAGTTTCAGGAATTAATCATTGTTTAGACATTTGTGTCCTGCCTCCAGGCTGCTCTCATCAGAACAGTAAAGGTGCAGGTTCTCCATCGCCTCCACCTCGCCCTCTCCTAACATCCCCGATGTAGTCCTACGCCCTCCTGTCGAACCACCCTCTCTCTGTCCTCATACCTGTTCTGCACCACCCTCCCATCCTGACCTCCTCATACAGAAGCACAGTTGCTGTCTCGGCATCATCTCCTTCTTCCGGATCCACAAACACACAGTTCGACTCCTCCTGATCTTCTCTGTTCGCGTCAGAGCAAACATTCCATCCGTGCTGCTCTTTCTTCCTGCTGCTCACTGATCGTCACCTCTTTAACGCAGCTTCGTGCTTTGACTCGTCGACTCGCTGTCGTTCCCACAGTTCTGCACATCACCGTGGTTCAGTAGCTTCTCCATCCCTCAGGGATCCTCTCGCTCGGGTCAGACTCGGGTCAGAGAGCCAACGCCATTTACATCCTAACTAACACCTGTCCCTCTGCATTTCTACCCTTAACACCATCACCTCCTCATCACCTCTGCCCCCCCCCCCCTTTATGTCCATTGAAAACCTCACTAGAAGCGACTTACAAAGAGAAGACTCCAGCATTTTGTTGAGAGTGTGTGTGTTGAATGGAGCAGGACGAGTCATTCCACCATCCAGGGACTGGATCGGGGTCTGAGACCCTGTGAAGAAGGGATTTTTAGTCTCCTCTCATTCACAGACCTGTGTAGCCGACTGTTAGCGCGTTGCTATACAGTCTGCTCCTGTCACAGGACGACTCTGTACCACCTCATCTGACTCCTCTTTATCTCCTGCCTTCACAGTTTCTTCTTAAAAATCTCTTATGTGCAGAACAATGGTTCAGAACAGGGACATAATTACACCGACAGCCTCCGTGTCCAGATCATTTACATAGAGATAATCAGGTTTTGCGTCGTATATAGCAGATGAAAGATAAACAGGCTCTTTAGTCGTGAGGCTGTTGGAGCAAACAAGCGATGTCTTTACTGTTACTGTGGAGTTTGTTGTGTTCTCTGCTGCAGGAGCATCCGTCTGTAACTATTTACATTCGCTCCCAGGAGTTTGCAGTGTTGAGGAAACTGTGGGACTGTAGGCGATTTCAGTTTGAAACGAGGACTACCGTACTGTCCCCGAACGCCTCCTGTGGACACGTTCCCGTGCTGAAAGAGTTCAGGGGGTTGAAGCGCAGTATCTCTGCTGCTAACACAGGGAAGACGTGCAGAGCATCCAGGAGGAATATTTGGTTTGTTGTTAACATATTATTAACATGTTAAAACGTGATTTGTTTTCTGATCTCTGGGTCTGATCAGCCTCAGCGCTGACTTCCCTCCAAAGAGCACGTTCAACACATGCGTCCTCATCAGTGTGTGTGTGTGTTTCCCTGCCTGAACACACCAGGCTGTGTTCCAGATGGGCTCGGCCTCCTTCTCCGTCTCCTAATCAAAACTAACGACGCCAAACGTGTTCCGAGCAGCTGAAAACTCACCTGATGTGAAAACAAACAGGAGCTTCCAACATTCATCAATGACAGACGGAGACATCTGCAGGCGAGGGGAAAGCCGTTCCATGCTGTTCCAACTTTCATCAAAGTCAGCTGCTGGGGGCCTTTCGAAGTTTCTCGAAGGGGATTTCAGACCGAGCAGCCAGGTTCTGAGGAGCTGCTGCTGCTGCTGCTGCTGCTGGTGCTGCTGCTGGTGCTGCTGCTGGTGGTGGTGCTGCTGCTGCTGCTGCTGCTGCTGCTGCGGCACATCGAAGAGACACTGAGATCCTCATGCTGCAGGAATAAGACATGTGGATAGTGCAACACTTTACAGGCGGTTTGTTCTCGAGTCAGTGAACGCCTCATCTCCTGAGGTCTTGTTATGGTTCCTCTTCTGGTTCTGTGGACGGTGCTACGTTAGACAGAAGATGTTCCTGTTACTGAGCTGAACCTCTGTCCCTGCGCCTCTCAGGGTGAAGTCCTCCGGGAGCTTCCAGTCACTCCGTCCCTGCAGACGCCCTTTCATGTGCTAAAGATTTTCCTTTTAAAGCAGTCTCCTCAGCTTCAGAGACACAGACTCTGGAGAAAGCCGAGCTCGGGCCTGACGTGCAGGAAGCAGAGAGAGCTGTGTGGGTGTGTGTTCTGAAGTCTGTCTGAGTGTTACTGTGACAGGCTCAAGCTTCCCCCGACGCTCTGATGGGTTCATAGTTCTGATCGCTGTTAATCAGATGAGATAATGTGTCTCTGGACAGTACACAGCGCGCTCTCCTCTCACATCAGCACCGGATAAGCTGGAGGCAAACCCCGGGCTGGACGAGCTGCTCTCACGTCCTGTTCCTACAAACCCGCCTGTTTCAGCTGCTGCAGTTTTTCACTGCACTGAATAGACTTTTATAATCTGAGTCTCTGTTTGTTTAGTTCGTGTCCGTGTTGGATGATCTGTGTCACAGCCGCTGTCAGTCGGCGCACACACTAAACACACACAGAGGTCCTACATCCTCGCTGTTTGCTGCACGTGCACACACGCGTCTCCCCCTGAAGCCTGGTGTTTGTACTGTAGGTGGCTACCGGGTAACCGGTTCAGGGATGAAACGGTTTTTAGTTAATTACACCATCCAGTGAGGGGAGCACCTGCAGATTTCTGCAGAAATCCGTTTTCTTTCTGAACATTTCACGGACACGTGAAACAGAATTTTGCTCAGTTTGCACATTTGGTTGGAGTTGGACTGTCCGACAGTATGAACTGTGTTGTTACCACCTCCAGATTAACTTCACATCGTGTGAGCGAGGCCGCAGACACACAAAAACGAAAGGGGAGACTGAGGACAAGAGGCGGGGGAGGGGGGGTGAGAGCACTGTGCAGAACACTGTAATTATGTCTTCTTGTCCCTCAATCGCCCTGCTGAGATTTGAAGAGATGAATCAGCGTTTCCTTTGGGGAGAAAAATAACAGCTCGATAAAGATGCTGCACAAAACAAACACACACACACACACACACGGGCAGAAGATGAGCGCACAGAAAACCACACAGCCTCTTTATTTAAATTATACGTCGGTCTGTGATGGTGGAGGCTGCTTCACCTCATCAGCTCCGAAATGACCGAACGTGTTCACATGCGTTAAAATCTCATCAGTTTGACCATGCTGCAGCTTTCACACACTCAACTTCTATTTAAATTCAAATGAGACTTTTTTTGCTGAGCAATGAATCTAAGAAATTCACACTCATGAAACTTAAACGTTGTCCTTGGAGGAAAATGTCTCATTGTTGGACTATAATTACTGAGACATCCATCACTTGTTGCAGCTGTAATGCAGCTGTAATCTGCCTTAAACATTGTCTTATCATGTGGTTGTGAGTTTCGCAGCAGGGATCAATAAATGATGATTATGCTGCATCTTCAGTCACGAGTAGCATCCTTAAGCATCAGATTTGTGAGCTGAGGACAGCTCCGCTCAGTTGAAGTGTTATTAAATCTCTCGTTACCACAGTGTTCCTGTGGTAACGAACACATCCTGTCTGACTCCTAATCCATCTCCTACCAGGTGTGTCCCTGAGCCAGACACCCAGCGCTAGCTCCCTGTAAGTCGCTTTGGATAAAAGCGTCTGCCAAGCAAAGTAAAGTAAAGTAAAGTAAAGTGTTCGGCTGCTCACAAGTCAGAAGCTGGTTAATTACAGCGGTTCTGAGTCACTTTACTCTGACTGACTGAGCTCGCAGTGACCTGAGGTCACCTCAGAGCCTCGATGCCTCCTGACTCGCCCTTTTGGCCGAGCTGAGGTGGCAGGAACACGGCTGAGCGGCTCATTAACCTCCTCCTCGCCGCGCCGCTGATTTATGATGCTGCAGCTGGCTGCTGAGGACGAGCTGTAAATCAGAATAAATGGAGTGTGTGCATGTGTGTCTGAGGAGGAAGGCGAGGAAGACGAACCTGAATAACGTGGACTCGCCACCAGGACATATGGTTCTGTAACACACACACACGCACAGCTTGTTGTGCGATGCTCAAAGTTGGGTTGTGCTGTATAAACATTACTTTCTAGTTTCTCCTCTCATTGAGCTGCGTTTTCCTCTCCACTCTTCCTCGTTTTCCCGCTGAGACGACTCGTGCTTTAAGAGAAACGCACCACACTTCTCATATTTGAACAGATCATTGATTTCTCACTTGCCCCACAACCATTAATTCTAAATGTGTTTGTCTGCAGTATTTACTGATTCTTTGTGTAGTTCGGCCACAGCCTTCTCTAATAACACCATCATCAGCACAAAGCTAATTAAGCCTTTTACCACCAAAGGGATAACTGTGATTAGAAGTAAGATTTCTCTCACAGCTAAATTATTCTATTTGACACAGCAGTTAGCACAGTTAGCATCGTTTATCGAGTTTCTGGCCTGGCTGAAGGTAATCCAGGTATGCCCCACTGGGAGAAGGCCCTGGGGCAAACCCAGGACGCGCTGGAGGGATTACATCTCCTGGCTGGCTTGGGAACGCCTTGGGGTCCACTGGAGGAGGAGGGGGAGGTCTGGGCTCCCTGCTTAGCCTGGTTAGGGTTAGGCTGCTGCCCCGCGACCTAACCCCAGAAAAGCGCTTGACGTAGATGGATGGCATGTTTACTTTAACACATAGCTTTGTTATGATGTCACCAGTTAGTTAGCAGTTAGCATCGGACAAGACTCGCACCTCCTCTGTTGGTGTTTAAGTCTGTTCCCTTTGCTTCGCTGAGCGAAGATACGTCAGATTACGTTAGTCACAAATGGGCCCATAATTTCTGTTTAATTGGATTTAAATTCTCTTGGACCCTGCAGTTATCCCCTCTGAAACCTGGATCTCCAAAATCGAATTAGCTCCTCGTGACCTGAGGCTGGTCTGTCCTCTGCCTCGGTGAAAACTACTGTCAGGTTTGTGGAAAATCCTGCTGACAGACTGACAGCAGCTTAACCTCCGTGGCAGAGGTGATGAAATGTCCCTGCAATGACCAAAAGAACTTTAAACCAGGAAAACCCAAAAGAAAACCTGCTGAATCAAAGCTTTGTGTGATTTACTGGGTGGATTTTAATCAGGGACCAGGTCCAGCTGGGCTGTTTTGCATGAAATTCAAATGTTTGTGCATGTTTTTACTTCAGATCCTCTGGTGATTTGTAATAACTGAAGAGGTCCTGTCAATCTGCCGTATCCACCGTCCTGTACGAGCATGATTGATGAATGAAGATGTGTCTTCAGCAGATGTTACGTTTGATTTCTGCACTTGCTAACTCTTTTATTCAGGCTGGCAGCAACAGCTGACGTTCAGTGAAGTGTTAATGTTCCTAAACGCAGCCCAGTGGGCCGATGGCCGGTCATTTTTACTGGCTTGATGAAGACCTGAGCAGCTGCTTGTACTGTCTGTTATATTCCTCTCAGGTGCTGCTGTAAAGCTAATTACTCTTGTACAGTGATGCTGTCCTGCAGATCAATAGTCGTGTTGGCTCCTACACAGCTCGACTGGAGGCGCACAGCTCTGGTTTAGTCTCCGATCGATGCTGTTGTTAAAGGCTGATTAATACCCCTCAGCCCTGATGAAGATGAATGGCGGTGATATGAATGTGGCATCGACTCCCCCAATTCTCTATGAGCTTCTTACCTTTCTGTCTGTCTCTACCTTTACTGCTCTCTCTCTGCAGCTGTCCTCGTTCGCCCCTGCTGAATGTGTCTTAAACGTTTTCATGCTTTAGTCTCTCTGCCTGTTCTCATCTATCCTTTCTAGGTTTGTTCTGGTGCAAATTTAGAGTTCTACTGCAGACAGGAAAGGTCTTTCAGACTGGATGACCTTTGACCTCTGGCCACTGCAGTATTACGAGTCCGAGTTGAAAGTTGTGGTTGTGTTCCTGTTGGACGTACAGTTCACAGAATCAAAGAAGGTGACGTCACCTTGATTTTTGACCTTTAATGAACATGAAGTTACTGCCAAAATCCAGTCAGCTCATCACAACTGTGCAAGTTACCCAGACACTCTTTCCAGTCTACTGCACGTCTCGTCCTCAGTCTGTCTCCCTGAATGTGCTGCTGGGTTGTGTCTTTGTTTTCCTCTGTAACTAACTACACACAGCTGATCACACGTACACACAGTCCACTCTTACTCTTATTATTATGAATGATAGAGACATTTTTCGATGCCTGCAACACAGGAATAATGTCAGATTACCGTCTAGTGCTTTTCCCAACGTTGACGTTTTGTCCTCCCCTCAGGTCTGACTATGTGATGGCGTCTGAGCGATACACTGATGAAGCCTGTACCAGGTATGTGACTGTCTGTAAGATGCCTCTATAGTGTGGGATTTTAGGATTTCTGATTATTAAAGGCTCGTTTTCTGCTTTCCACGTTGATGATACATATCACATATTGTGACCAGTAACACGTATTTGCATTTTTAAATCTTTCTCTTGTATCAGTGGAGCCCAGAATGAAATATATAAATTATATTATGAATGTAGCATAGAGTTTAAAGCTACTATAACAATGCCTCTCCCCTTGTCCTCTGTCCAGTCAGGACAGACAGAAACTGATCAATGTAACATGCTCCATAGAGATATTTCTTCCTGTGGCCTTAAAACTGTACAAGGACTATGGTCATAATCATAACCCCACTAAATCATCCTGATATTACCTAGTTTTTACTCATATTTATTACCATTATCACCTACTCTTGATCTGTAAAGTGAGTATTTAATATTTGTGTTGGTGTTAATCGTGTTAATATTTTGCTTCTTTGAACGGAGAGCTGCCCTCTGGGTTTGATCAAATCTGAATCATGTTTAGGGCCTAACTTTGATACGTGCTTTGATACGTTTAACCTCTGTTCTGCAGAGTGAACGTCTGAATGCTCAGTAAGTTAACAGACAACCAGCTGACTGAGATATTTTGCAGTCAGCAATGAGATATTTAAGCAGCGCCGACCTTAAATGTCATTTCAGCCTTTCAGTGTGTCAGTAGCTTCCCAATGTATTTTCAGAGTGAGTCAGGCTGCACATATTTAGCTGAGAGGAGGAAATTGGTCACCCTCCGAGAACGCGAGCGATCTCAAGGCTCCAGTTGTTTCTGGCGCACAGTGGTAAGACGATTTCCTGTGTGATGGCAGCGTTCGCCAGATTCTGAAGTTAGGAAACGGACCGTCTCTTTCAGAGAGCTCTTAACTGTGAGTGGATCCCAGTTTGACCCCGGTGTGTTCAGCTTTCAGCCAGTTGAAGAGGCGTTCTGTAAGGATGAGCGCAGCTGTTTGCTTCCCCTCTGCCCTCCTTCTATCCTCCTTTAGATGATTCTGTTCTGCACACAGATGAAAACGCAGGAGAGCAGGTGTGAGAACAAAATACTGTTCCTCAAACAGAGAGAGGGAGTGGGAAGGATTAAAATCACACAGGGACAGAATGGAAAAACATCATTGCAAAGGAGAGAGAGACAGAGACTGAAAGACAAAACCCAAGATAAAAATAAAATATTTCAGAGTTGAGACGTGATGATACAGTAAAATATGTAACCAACAATGACACAAGCTAAAAACACATCACAACAGCATTAACTGCAGGAAAGAGGAAACTCTTATTGTGCTGCTTCTTCTTGTAAAAGATGAGGATTAAAGGGGCCACATTTCAGGTTCATGTTTTTCTACTGTGGCTCTACTGAAATAGCTCTGCTGAAAAACAGCTCATCTTTCTGCCCCTCTGAAGGAAACGCGTGGTTTTAGCTACGTTACAACACACTTCAGAATAAAATACTTAAAGGGACAATCCGTCAGTTTCACTCCACTAAAGATGATTTTACTCGCCGTGTTTAACAGAATTCAAAGGTGCACCTATTTGTGGCATCATGGGAAATGTAGGATTAGTTGTTTTTGGAGTTTGACACGGACAGTAATTAAATCTGTGGTAAATAAAAATGCATACATGTAATTCTAGCAGAAAATTCTAATAATAATTCTCCTTGTGCAGTGTAGTTTGTTATTTTTACAAAATGTTGTCACAACTTAAAAAGAATAATTTAAATAAGAGAATCTAACCCTGACATACTGAAATAAGAATGCACAGCCCCGATGCACATGAAAACTCCACGAAACAAAGAACGAAAAAGAGGAGAGAGAAAAAACAGTTAAAGCAGAAACACAAACTCTAGAATTAAAACAAATGAAAGAATTAAAGGTTGCTGTGATGCAAAAAATATTGAGTGTTTGCATTTAAACTAAGCCAAATTAAAAGGACCCTAATGCAGGAGATAAAGTCACAGAGTTTTAATGTAATTAAACTCAATTAAAATCTCCCTGAGGCAGAAAATGGGAAAGTCTGTTTTCTGTTTACAAATGTTTCAATGAGTTTGTTGCTGGCTTTGTTCATTTTTATTTAATTTTATTAAAACTCGCTAGAGTTTGTCAACCTTTTCTTTAGGAAAGAAATGCTTTGGGTGAATATGTTAGTGTCCCGTGGGTGAGTGAAACTAATGGAGTTAAGTGGAAGGAGGTGAAGCGAGTCTGAGGGAAGACGAGGAGGAGAATAGACAAAGGACAAAAAACAGAGGAAGGAGAAAGAAAACAGGAGCAAGAAGGCAAGAAAAAAAGCAGAAGGAACCAAAGGGAGTTTAGCAACTTTTTGATTTAGCACTTTCACAACATTATATTGTGCTAATACCTTAGATTTTGGGATTCAGCTTCATGTTGTTCATAACTTTACTGTACGACTTCATAGTCTCATCTGTTTTTGCATCTTTGGGTCTAATTCTCAATGGATCGTAGATGACTGTAGTTCCTAAACTAGTTTCTAGCACGCAGCGACATCAGATGACTGTGGGGAAGTAACCCAGAAGTCCCACAGACAAAACATCAGATTCATCCACTGGGTTCATGATTATGCTAAAAAATCAGTTAATAATATGTTCAGTAAAATAATCCTCCTATGATTGTTATGAGAAATACAAAGCTTTATAAATCACAAGTCGTAAGTTATGGAATAAAACATGAAAATCTTTTGGCCTTTTGACCCTTTCATTGAGTCTATATGCATCCCAACATTTTGTTATTTATTATTAACAGCACTTAACTTATTTAAGTCTATCAGACTGATCCCAATCTGTTCATGTTAACGAGGAGTCTTCATCCACACAAACGTTCCACAGGGCTCAGTGCTCGGACTGATTACTTCTCTGGGGAAATATTATAAGGAAACATTCTATAAATTTTCATTGCTATGCAGTTGACAACATGTATGAAATCAGTTATTCAAACATGATATTTTATTTGGGCCTAAAACCTGACAACAGGAGACATGTTTTCTAATCACATTTCTACCCTAGTTAATATTTCTATTCAGGATGAAAAGCATCCTGTATCCACTGCATCAAGTGGTTTGAACGATCTAGTCCATGCATGTGTTTCTTCTGTGCTGGTTATTCATTCATGTCCCTGTGAAATCTAAAATATCATTTAAAAGTCATGCTCCACCTTGTCTTAAAGCCGGCGCTTTATAAAAAGATTGAAACTGTAAAACATTTGGAAAATATCAACACTGATGCAGCAGATCTATAGAAATGAGTCTTTTTATTCCAAACATTACTCAACACCTGGAAACAAGACTTAGGCATTAAGACCAATCATCCGAGTCGAGCAGGTGCCACTTCATCGTATGTTCAATTTCTTACTGCATTTATTGATTTTTTATCATTTGATTTTTGTCCTAGTTAATTGTATTATGCTGTGTAAAAGCTCAGAAATAGTTTGCTGCGTTTTTTTTCGTTGGAGCACTGAAGGTGACAACGCTTAGCGAAGGCCTGAGCTCATCTCGTCGTCAACCTGTAATTCCTGCTCCATCAGAACTCACCCGCAGCTTCACATAAAGCAGGAGACACACAGGGAGCAGAGGAACTGTCTGTCCACTGTCCTGCTGTTGCTCACAGAACAAAACATAGAATTCATCGTGATAGAAACTAAGCAGTTCATATCATCTTTACAAACAGTTTCAAACAGACGTTTCCGACTATTCAGTCGTTGCATTGTGTTTTTAGTTTGACCTTTAACAGTCTCGACGTTTCTGGAAATGAGGTTTGCAGACGAAACGTCTAACTGATGCAGGAAGGAGGAAACTTTAGCACCAACGGTAACCTAACTGTACATGACTTCTACCGATGAGCAGTGAAAACGTTTCAGAGCCGCCTCATCAACTTACAATCTGCCCTGCAGCAGGATTCTCAACTAGGTTGTTCCAACTGGGCACAGTGTGGCCCACAAGAAGTCCTCTACAAGCTGGCCAATCAGAGCAGAGCGCGGTGGGGGAAGGGAGGGGGAATTTACTGGAAATGTATTTACACTTTAAACCATATGACTTTCAGTTCTCAGAATAAAATACAAACTTGACTCAAACATGATAACTGTCTTTAAAATGAACAAGCCACAGCTTTTAAGTGGGCATAAAACATAATGATGTTCTTCCACTGTCGGACTTTTTTTTGTGCAGCCCTGTTTGTTCAAACACAGCAGAGCACTCGACCCTTCGACACTGTATTTCATGCTCTCTGCTTTCTCTGGAAAGCTTCCAGGAACGATCAGGAGCATTTTATTTATTTTACTTTCCTGGAAAATTACACTGCTTCAATTTGTGAGCCTTATTACAGCCGCTGTGTGAAGCCAGGCAGCATGTGGAGCCCGTCCGTGTCAACACTGTAAATATTTATAGGTGTTTATCTGCTGCGCTGCGGATTATCAGCTTAGCGAGGTACAGTAGTCCCCCCGACCTACACACACACACACACACACGCGCGCTGATGTGTGTAGCCTGCACAGTTGAAGGTCTGAGGATGTGTTTGTGTGATGATACCACCTTACAAATGTAAAAACTGCTGATCATATGTTAATCCTCTGCTGTGCTGCTGCACGTCTGTCACTGCAGAAAACTGACAGAGCTCACACCAAAACCAAAGCCCTGTGTACGACGGAGATAATGAGTAAATCACATCTGGCATCATCAAACCTGCAGAAGGTTTGTGAGTAAGAAGAAATGACCTTTTGAACAATCTGCTGTCAGAAAATGTGATTTTCTGATTTGTGTGAGATAAAATAAAGAATTTATTTCATATGTGCACGAACAGTGGAAAACGCAGGATGAGCTGAGCTGCTTTTCTGGTGCGAACAGACTCTGGATTTTCTTTGTTAGCAGCTGGACCCTTTGGACTGATCCGGTACTCGCTGTCGACACGTCCATGTTTCCGTGGTTTAAAAGTGAACTGAAGGAATGATGACTGGGAACCCTTTGGTTCTGCAACAACATCTGTGCTTTTCAAATTGTGTCCAAAACTCAAACCTAAGTGGAGACGGTCTCCTGTATAAACAGGCCAGAGACCTGCTGACAAAGGGGACCGAAAACTCTGAGAAGTTACAAAACGAATCCAGACTGATTTACTGTTCTGTCCAAGAAGCAGGTTCCTTGTCTGTGCGGCACATATGGTGCCAGCGGCTGATTCTGACTCCTCTGTCCTACTCAGCCGACATGCTCTGACTCCCCTTTGGTCTTATTTGACTGAATCCATCTTGGATCGTGCTGCTCACAGTGTTTGTTTCGTAAACCCTGGAGGTGGCTGGAGGAGCAGCACGTGGTCTTTCCTTCCAGATCCAACTCCGTGTTCCTACCTGCCTTCAGGGCACGCGTTGTCACCTTCCGCTGGCTTTTGATGTGTAAATGCATGTTCCCGTGCTCCTGAAGCACACTGGGTGCAGGCAGGTGTTTACGTGTGCGTGTGACAGTAAAAGAGATGAAGTGTGTTCATGTTTCCCCTGCAGTCAGTCCCACCCTCCAGCTGTAGATTGCTGCTGTGATAGACAGCACAAGTTGACAGGGAGAGGAAAGGCTGCTCGTCGTCCTCCCCGTTTCTTGCTCTATCGCTCTCTGCATCAAATTGGAGCTGTCAGTCAGTTCTCACCCGCAGCAGAACGCACTCTATCAACCCACATCAACCACAGGAGAAGCGGGGCGCCGGCGAGCAGCGACACGGCGCCGATGCCTGGTAGGAAAGGGGGAGGCTGCAGCAAAGAGACGAGGGAACGTTCTTATACAATAAATCCCCTTCAGAAAGTTTCTGCTCACCTCCAGCAGGTAACACAACGAGAACAGCTGCAGCTGGTTTGAGACAAATTCACTTTGAGCTGACTTTCAACAGCAGAGCTTTCATTCTCAATTAATTTCCATACCGATCATTTTAAGCTGGTTTGTGGACAAAGCTGTGAAAATGAGCTAGAGTTTATGCTTTGTGTTTCATTTTCATCAAAGGCTCCATGCTTGATTTAGTTCAACGGGTCTGGGACTATTTTCATCTGCGGATGAATCTGCTTGTGGCCCAGAGATCATCAGGAGCAGCAGGAGAATAAACTGGTGGATGTTGTATGTTCATGGTGACTTTGGTCACACGTTGAGCTCAGACACGAGTTCTCATGTTCTGTATGAACATCTGTTCTTCTGCCCGTGACCTCGTGTGCTGACCTGAAAACACAGACGGGTTCAGGTTCTGGTTGGAATGCTGTGTGTTTTCTTCAACCATTCCCCAGACTCTATATAAATTCTTGGCATGTTCCTCACTGTTTGATCAGTCTGTGACTCTTCAACCACCAAAATCTAATCAGTCCATCCAACATTGGGTTTGGTTTTCCTGAGACATTAAACCTGAGAACATGATGCATACGGACAGAAAGAAGCTGTAGGTCGAGCAGCTGAACCACCGTCTGCACCACCTGTTGAATGTGTTACTACACACTCTCACACATTTCCAGCAGGTATTAGAAGTGAAACCTTCTCGCAGGAGGATGGATGGATGGATGGGGGGGGGCTGGAGGATGAGTGATGACCTGCCTGTTCACACAGCGACTGCCCCGTCGTCACCGCTCTTTAGTATTCGGCTGTGATCGGATCAACTCATGCTGCCGCTCTGAGACTTACACGTTTTCGTGGTAAACTTCTTCCTCCAGTTGCGTGATTGGCACGTTCAACCTTTACCTGCAGGAAGAGGTGGTGGAAAAAAGAGCTGTCTGAAGCAGATCCATTAGTCACACCGGTCATGTAGATGTGTAATTAACTTTCCATCTACCTCACCACCATTTCCCAGAATGCCCCTTAACTACGCTCAGCTGTTTCTGGTGTAAGTTGTAACGACATAAATGAATGGTTGGAAATTATGATTCAACAAATATAAAATTTAGTAGGAGTGTAAGACGATGGATAGAAAAATCAATGGAGATTTATTTAGTGCCTGTTTATTTACCACATAGCAGGGGTGTCACTAGGATTGAAAGACTAGGGGGGCTTAGCCCCCAGGGTTGGAGGAAGGGCTGTAAAGTGAGCCAAAACCAAAATAGACCTCATTCATTTTATTATCTCTTGTACAGCGGTTCTGCTGTTAGCTGGCCTGCCTTTGGTTTCCTTAGTCTTTACTTCATTAGAACATGCTAGCAAATATAAAATCAATGCATTTAATATGGCTTAGTATCTTTTCAAATAAAGTAAGTTATTTCTGTCTAACATTAATGTTTGTCTGCACAGAATCATTTGTTTATTCACAGGTAGCTTAAGAACTGATTATAACGATGTTAGCATCATTGTTTTCTAGTAATCAGTTATTCATTTAAATGAATAAATGTACAAACATTACATGCTGTTAGAAGACAGTACTAATGTAGAATTGTTAATGTTTTTAAGCCACAGTAGTTATTTACAATATGAACAATATTTACACATTCATTCTAATCAATTTGATGTTATGAAATCTGCTTTTCTTGCACTTTTCTGTGTGAATCCAAATGTTTGGCCGCTAGTGTACATACTGTACATACACACAGTGTTTAAAAACTATTTTATTTTTATTATTAAATTTTACTTTAAATCTTAAACATAAACATTTACTGTGAAGCAAAAAACAAATGTTTTCTCTGCGCTCGAGGTTTTAAAGGACGATTTGTCCTGTATATGATTCACTCATTAAAGTTCATCAGATTAGATTTAGTTTTACACCGAATGTAGTGGAATTAAAGATTGAAAACAAAACTGTTAGAGCAAATGTGCATAGTTCTCACCACAGAAAGTAGGAACCTGAGGTTGGAGCTAAATTTATGTCGTGTGGTAAATTTGTGTTGTGGATTTTAATTGAATGTCTTTGTACTTTAACTGGCTTAAGATAAAACTTTTAATATAAGTGAAGGTCAAATCTCTCTATGACATAAATTATCTTCCACTTCATTACAGAAATAAAACAGCCAGGATACAAATGAGCAGCATGTTCCTGCAGAAACACAGCAGAGGCTCAGGCAGTGGTGCATCATGGGAAATGTGTGTGTGTGTGTGTTTAAAACTAGTCTGTGTGTGTTTTGCAGGGTGTTCGACTACCAGCGTGTCCCCTCCGCAGTCCCAGTGGATCCTAGTTCTGTCAAACGGCCACGCCCTTCATCCTCCTCTTCTTCTTCCTCCTCGACAGCAGGTCTGAGGATGAAGCGCAGCAAAGCATCCAGCAAGGGCAGCAACACTCGCACGTCATCCTCCAGCAGCAGCAGCAAGGCCAAATGTAAGAGCTTCTGCATCTGTGGAAGGTCGTAAACACCAGCTGACAAGCAAACACGCAAATCCAAAGCATATTGTCCACGTCCTTCACTCCCTGCTTCCGGAGACAGAAAAGCATTGAGTGTGTACAGAGCTTCACAACTCAGCATGCTGGATGAAAAAACAGACTGAGGAAATGTGGTTCCATGGCTAGAACAGTGCCCCCATCAGGCCTAATGGTACCAACTCATTTTCCATAGATAGCACCCGGTACTTTGTTAAGCTGGCGAACTAAGGCAACACCAAACTCCACGTTGCTTCTGCAGGTAAACACGTTCTGTCTTTTCAAGTGTTTGGAAGGGAAAACCGGAAGAAGAATCAAAAACGAAGTAAAAGATATCGAAGGAGTTGATCCGACAGGATGAACCCTACACCCCAACACCGAGGACTAAGGCGTCACCAGTTTGTTGGGTCTCCTTCACGTCTTGTGACATCGGGCCAATATAAAGATAAATACAGCTCTGCAGTCTGTTCTACATCAGAACAGGTTCTGTCATCATTGCTCACTAAAAAAGAAAAGAAAACCTTTGACCACACTCAGGATGCTCTCCAGCTCTTCTTTCCACTAAAATATATAATTTATAATTCTGTTATATATATATTTAGAATTATATAGTTTTAACATCCCAGTGTCTGATAAATGAGAATAAGGAGGGTTGTGAGTGCAGCGGAGAGATGATGTGCGTGTGTTTGCCCTCTCCCAATGAAAGCTTTGAACAAACTGGGCCCATTTCTTAACGTTTGACACCAGAATCCAACTCTTTGACTCTGCACCTCCTGAGGAAACCTGCAGCTCTCTGAGGATGTTTCTCTTGTGTTATCTCCTGCTCCTGTGACGGCTCGTCTCTGTGTTAGGGCCCCAGGGTGCTGGAGAGAAGATGGGTGAAGGGAGGCGCCAGATGGTCTCTTCATTAAAAGCTTCTGTACCGCAGGGCTCCCTTCCCTGCTACAACCCAGCTGAGCCTATCAGCACTCGCAATTAGACTGAGTTAATAGTGCATGGCAAATAAGAATTGTTTATACTAGTTTATTACAAGCCTTAATAGTTTTTACTGCGCCCCATCACAACAAAATTAGATTGCCTTTGCGAGCTTCTGAGGTCGAAAAGCTTTCAGGAGTGAAGTAGTTTTCAGGGTTGTTTGGTGAGTTGTTTGCAGCAGCAGCGTTACATTACAGAGCGAGTTTACGTGCAGCTCTGAGGGTGACTGATGGTGCAGCGCTACACGCCTGCTGGTTGTGGGGTCACTGGATGACATCTGTATGCAGCTGTAAAACCACACTGTGGTCGATATGTTAGTAAGTCGCTGTTCAACCGGGTCTGAAAGGTGTTGGATGGGGGTGAGGTCAGTTCTCCAACAACAAACCATTCCTTTACCGAGCTGATTTTATGGACAAGATCATTTCAAGTGTAGACATAGACTCAAGGAGCTGACAGCTCTAAAATGAGTGTTAGTGTTGAGGGGCCTGTGGAGTACCACTGATCATCTTCTCCTCCTTCGCCTGTCTCTGTCTCTCTGCAGTGAAGCTGGCGGAGCTTCTTTCTATTAAGAGGGAGCTGACGGTGATCAAGGTTCAGATCGATGGCCTGTTGGACTGTGTGGACAAGATGGACAAACAGAGGAAGGACTCCTCAGGTAGAGGCAGCGATATGCTGGAGGGCATTATTTCATCTGATCTGTACGTCACCATTAAACACGACGTTTGACAACTATAAGCTGGTCTTAAAGCGATTGGTTGTCTACACATGGAGGCAAATAAGTTACGTGTCACTGGGTTTATGTTAGTATGAAAGTGTCAGTCAGTATGAGCTTGTGTTAAAATGTATATATTATGCTTTTTTAGCCATAATACTTTATATGATTATGGTTTTAAAGTGCAAACACACACATTATAAAGTCTTCATGAGCTGATCTCACTCTCGTCGGTTCGTGAAGTGTCACGTACAGATAAATCTTCATCCACTGTTGTTTTATGGTTTCAAACAGCCTTTAATAAACACGTGATGACTCTGGTAGAGATCCCGGGTCATTAAAGGAACAACGCCAGCCTCATCCGTGAGTCTGATCCAGGTTTAATCCAGAAAACTGATCTGTGGAGGGCTGTGAGGTTTGGTGATGCACAGCGCGTCGGGGTGTTTACCATCAGCTATCGTGCTGCATCTGTGAGTAATGGTTCAATGACAAAACTGCCGCCAGTGGAGCGTGGAGTATGACAGCGAGGTAAACAGCGATAAACGCCGGCCTCATAACCTTTCATAAGCTCCCCTTCAGCGCTCCGGAGTTATCTTGTCGTCGACCAGCTCTGCGAGTGTGTGTTGGTTTTATTTCTCTTCCTCGGAAGAGGGAGGATAGAAAAGATGAGGAAATTATCCAAAGTGACATGTTGATTTTTTTCTGCTCCACAGTTCAGAGCCCATAAAGAAAAACCCAGAGTCAGTTTGCAGTGAATTGAGAAAAGTCATATAAAAAGCAGAAGGTGAAAAGTGTTTGACGGAGATGACGGTTGGATCATTGTGGAGACTCCCCTCGTCTCCTCGGTGTTTCACAGCAGTGCACCAAACAGAGTCAGCACTTTACCACACATAAAGACCAGTGTGTGTGTGTGTGTGTGTGTGTCAGAGTGTCCTCAGAGCAGAGACCCCAGTGTGACGGACTCTCCTCACCGAGGTTCAGTCAGCAGCTTGGAGAGAGAAAGTCCTGAGCCAGGAGAGGCCAGCGAGGACGAGTCCCTGCAGTACCAGCACTACTACCCCCACAGCTTCACCCACAGGGTAAATACGTTGTATTACTGCCCCTCTGCCTCACCTTCTTCCGATAACCTCCATGTAGCTCAACAAACGGGAGAGCAGCAGTAATGTGACTCCCTCCTCGCAGCCCTGCCATGCACACCGCTATTAGTCTGTGATCTCCTGGTGTGGACCCAAGAACACTGATGCAGAGCAGCCTTTAGTTGGTTAGACGTCACCCCGGGTTCCCTGGGACCTCCTGGGCGGCTGCATGCTTTGCTCTGTGATATTTGGTTGTAGCAGCTCCATTTGTACACAGCTGGTCATCTTCTTTAACCTTCTTTAAGCCTGGTGAGCATCAACTTTCCTTTTACAGTCTTCAGAAACCTTCCTGTCTCCTGGCAGGACACAATACTACAAAGGGACCGAGGACTAGAGACTCTCACACAGTATTAATGCTGAGCCGACCCGGTTTTCTGTTGAAGGCAGTGTAATCCTGCCCTCTTGTGGATTATTAACACCAAAGCTCTGCTATATCATCGTTTCATTATTTGGTTCCTTAGTTTAGCCCCAACTTAAAATACAAATACGCTCTCTTTATGATTTTTAGTCTCTGGTGCAGATATTTAAAGCTGTTGATGTTAAAGTAGAATTAGAGTGAACTTTATCTTGATGCATTATAGAAACCTCTGCTATGTTCGGGACTTTGACAAACTTAAAGCGTGTCTGTTCCAGAGACAATTAGCAGAATGTGTGGTGGACGACGTGTTTACCTCGCATGTCTTTTTATTCAGCACCTCTCTGAAGCGAATCAGCCGAGCGGAAGAACAGACCGGCGTCTTCGGTGTTTCTGTTTCTTTACAGGGAAACATAATGATATGGAATTAGCCTGCGGGCTTCCTACCTGCCTGACAGAGCCACGGTCCCCTCATTAATCTGAGCAGAGGCAGAGAACAGACCAGCACTTAATCTGCTGCATTGTTCGTCTGACAGGAAGGAACCAAGTGTGTGTGAATAGGAAAGCGTGGTGGTAATTATCATTTGTCTCTTGGTGTGTGTGTGCAGCAAAGTGTGTTATTATGAGCAGGAAATTAGCATTTATGATGGTGAGGAGGAGGACGGACACGTTAATGAAGGGTAACTGCAGTGTGTTTCAATTAACCTAGTGTTTATTTAGGAGCTTCTTCCCCTGTGTGTCCAGATAAAGCAGCATCAGTGTGACCTGGAGGACGATCTGTGATGCTGCGGCTCAGGTATGAACTCAAAGACACTCTGAAGAACCACGCGGATGGTTCCAGCACATCAAAGATAAAGATTTAGTGAGTTCTCTTTGTGTTTGCTTTCCAGAAACCGCAGCTGGAAGTGATTCCAGCTGGGATGGAAGATGCTTCTAGGAGGTGTTGACTACATGAACTGTATTGGTCTGACCCTCTCTGTCACTGTCTGCCTGTCATGTTAGTCTTTCACCTTCTCTGTCCTTGTTTCCAGTCCACAGTGACAACAAACTCTGTTGAACCTGGTCTAATGCTCAACCTTAGACATAAGCACTACACCTATGGTTTGTATAGTTTTAGACGTTTACATTTAACACCTATTGATTATATTGATGATATATAGAGTAATGTCACACCCTAACCCCAACCTAGTTAAGAATATTACAGCAAATTACTAATGAAAAAAGACGATTCTGGAGCTATTTCTTGTTTTCATAATATAATATTACATTATGATATATTTGCATACTGTATATTTCTGGTTACTTGTAAATCTCATGTTCCACTCCACTGAGATTTATGTTAATAAAATCCGTGAGGCAGCAGCTGGCAGCTCCTTATCACACCGTTCATTTTTATCAGGCCTGTTGTCATAATGTGCAACCGGCTGTGTTCAGCATCACATTATGGTTCAATGTTAAAGTAATATTTTTTATGACTTTCTGGGTGAATTACTGTTTAATTCACCCAGGAAATTGGTTTTATAGTGACACACTAACAGACAGAGATATATAAATAAACCTTACAAATAGAAACTAAACTAAACGATTGATGGGAAAATTAAATGTTGTTGACCACTGGTTCCAATCAGCAGTTTCACAGTTCATCTTTTATATGGGATCTTTAAGATGACTTATTTAGGTAGCTGGTCAATAAATTAGTTTGATTAAAATTAGCTCAAGTGAGTTTTTACAGAAGCTAAACAGTTTAGCGAGTTAGCTAGGTTAGCCAGTTAGCTAGGTTAGCCAGTTAGCTAAAACAGCAAGTCAGCTGATCAGTTTAACATTAGCAAACAGAAGGTTCTAGTTATCGCATCGAACAGAATATTTAGACACATAATGTTATCATACAAACAGTTTAAGTCTTTTTCAGCTAACAGCTGTATTTTTAGGCTTAAATAGTTCAAACTGTTTTAAAGATAAAGCTGCAGTTTAAATTAATCTGGTATACTTAATACTTTACGTACAATTTGGTTCAACTTTATCACTTAAGTAACTAGAAACAAAACCCTTTTAATTTAATGTTTGGATGATAAAAAATTGAAACCATATTCTTCACGTATGCATTTTAGCCAGTGTATAAAAGTTCAGGTTTTTAGTTTCAATCAGCAGCATTTACTTCGAGAATAAATCATTAGCTTCCATCAGATGAAAATGTAAAAATGTGAGGGATTGTTTTGTATTACAAATGTTGGATATATATTATTAATTTCTTAGACTTGCTTGTTGTCAAATGGCAATAAACTTATGTAACTTTCAGATGACAATATGTTATGAAACCACTGCAAATACATATTTGTGTAATATTTAACCAGTTTATGCCACAAATACCACAATGCTTCAACCTCATACTTGTCATAAGTAACATTAAAATGTTAATTTAATCAGATTTTGGATGGATGCCTCATATGGTCAAACACAAACCTCTAAGCATCTTCAATCAGCTGGACAAAACTGAAAATCAGTGACTGACTGTAAATATGTTCAGTGCATTCATGTAAAAGAATTGTTGGTTTAGTGGACAACATATGTATGTGTATAGTAGTGGCTCTTTCTACTGCACAGAAGCGTTTTGGGAATATGACAAATTTCCTGTAGTTTCTGCCGCTGGTGCTATTGTGTTTGTTCTCAGTGGTGAATGTAACCTACCTAATGTGAGTGTAGTAAAAAATATTTTTCATAAAATACAGGTGTGATTGGACTTCTGTATGTGATTTATTTGTGTACAGTAATTACTTTTTTTTGAAATTATGATTTAATTTAGTAGAATGTGGAGAAGTTTAAATCATGATTCATTCTAGACCAAGTTTTTAAGCAGGAGAAATATCAGATTCAGATTCAGATTCAGATTCAGATTTTATTTGTCACGTGCACAATCATACACAGTACAATATGCAGTGAAA
>JAUMHF010000023.1:20150695-20169104 GCA_032359275.1 Microctenopoma steveboyesi | reverse complement strand
CGAAACACTGAACCATTTCGACACAATTGGTTCATATTGATTCAGTGGTTCAGAAAGCTTCGGTTTATCCATCACTATCAAACACCTCTCTGACTCTCTGAACTCCAGTGGCGGTTCTAGGGGCGGGGCCACCCCTGACCCCAGCTGAAATCTGATTGGCCCCCTGAGGTGCCCCTGTGCTGTCACTTAGTCCTACTGCGATTACATGGATGTAATTCCAAACCCAAACACTAGTGGTGCTGATGAGGCATCAATAAAGTTATAAAAGAAGATTAAAAGTAAAAAAGCTGGATTTCCACATGCTGTGTGTTTGTGAGTATTTTATCTGTGTTTTATGTCTGTGGCCCCTCTATGAATGCTGTTAAGTCCTGCACTGCTGAACCCAACATTATTCTCACTCCTGAGTGGCGTCTTTACCTCTTTGGTGTTGGGAAGCTGCCGGAGCAATGGAGGGAGGGGGCCCGAAGAATCATGAGATGGAGCAGAGACACAAGGAGGAAGCAGACACACAGATGATGATGATGATGATGATGATGACCACTGTACAACATGCAGTGTTTCCCCTACGTCAGCAGTGAGTTGCCCCGTGCTTCGTCTACTGCTCCTTGTTGTTGTTGTTGTGATCTGTGTTGCCTGCTGTTCTTTTCTCTCTCCTCTGTCCACTAACCCCAACCGGTCGAGGCAGATGGCCGCCCACCCTGAGTCTGGTTCTGCTGGAGGTTTCTTCCTCTTAAAGGGAGTTTTTCCTCTCCACTGTCTCCTGGTGCTGCTCACTGGGACTGTTGGGTTTTTTCCTTAAACCTTACACCTGCCTCGAGATAACGTCTGTTGTGAATTGGCGCTATTTAAATAAAACTGAATTGAATGCTGACACTGTTCTGCTCATCTGGTTTTTGGACTCCTGTGGTCTGTACTTCCGTCCATGACAGCTTCACCTGTCTGCTCTGTGGAGGCTGGTGCTGATTTCACGGACCTGAGCTCGGTGCACCAGTGGTTTCTGAGCCACTGATGTCTGTAATGATAAAGCTGCTCCCACTCATTTGTACGTGTGGTAACCGACACTGCTCAGAACCCCAGAACCAGGACTGAGGTCACGACCTCCGCTGCTGAAACATGTCGTGGGGAAACACTGCAAACACTGAACTGCTCCTTTGAGCTCTGTGATTGGCCGGTTCAGCTCACCACTGTGTCCATGTAGGCTTCAGTCCAGATGATGTCGTGGTCGTGGTTGATGACCATCGGCCGACTGAGCACGTGCAGATACTCCATGACGTTCTCCTGCACATCAGCCAGCGTGGAGATGTGTGTGTAGTAACCTGAGAACACACACACACACACGTGTTGACACAGGCTCGAACAGGAGCACAGACAAACACGCCACACGCCGCCCACCTTTGTTGTTGCAGGCGATCCACTTGGTGTTTTGGGCGAAGGTCATCTCCCTGCCGATCAGGTAGGTGAAGACTCGCACCTGGACACAGGAACACAGCAGTGACCCAGCGTGTGCATGATTTGTTTCCTATCATCGATCTGAATGAAGCAGCTGGTTCCATTATCTGGTCTCCAGGACATGTTTGGTTCTCGGTTCTCACCCTGCGATCAGGCCAGTTGAACTCCTCGAACACGGACTCAAAGTCCTCCATGGCCCCGTCTGTGATCAGCATGATGGCCTGGTTACACATGCTGCCCTGACCGTTCGCCCTCACCTGCGCTCACTCACACACACACACACACACACACACACACACACACACACACATCGTTTAGTCCGTTTTCCTTTACATCTGCACAGCACACATGAAACATAGGATCCAGAACCACATTTAGGCTTCTCCAGTTTCAGGAGTGACACAGTCAGGAACCTAAACCTGCAAACAGCTGAGTGTGCGAGACACAAACCTCGTTGAGGATTTTGAAGGATTCCTTCAGCGCGTTCTTGATCTTGGCTTCTCCTTTAACATGCAGCTCCTCCACCAGAACCTTAAAGTGCTGAGACATGAGAGAAAGGTGTCACTGTGAGTCTCCGTCAGTCTCCATCCACTCATACACAGGAGCTGAGGAGGAGGAGGGGGAACGGGACATGGCTGCAGGACCCGTCTTCTCTGTGTCCATCGCCCCCAGAAAACTGGACCCGGAAAATCTCTGCTTCCTCAAAACATTTGTTATTTTAGTGTCTTACATGACAAAACACATGAACTGTGTTTTCATATCGTTATTATTATGTGCGCATGCACGCACACACACGCACACGCACACACACACACACGCACACACACACACACACACACACACACAGCTCCTGGCTGAGTTTCCGATGTCGCTCTAAGAAATAGGCCATGAGCTTGATCTGATGATGACGCTGAGAGTATTCCTGTGTGTGTGTGTGTGTGTGTGTGTGTGTCATGGCTGCTGAGACACCTCCTCAGCTCTCTAAGCCTCCGTGAAGCAGATAACGCTCTTACCTCTCTGTTATCCAAGTCGGCCTGGACCAGAGTCCCTCTGAAGCACGGCTCCACATAGCGCACGTAGTCGGTGTACTGCAGACGGGCAGAGACAGGTTCATGAGCAAACAGAAGTCAGCGGTTCAAATCCTTCAGCTCGGCGCGCGTCTGCAGACACGTGTGCGTCTCACCGCGATGACGTTGACGAAGTCGTTCTCCCCCAGCGTGTCCAGGATGGTGTTGATGGTGTGTTTGGCGATGGTCATCTTCAGGCCCTTCATGCTGCCGCTGACGTCCACCATGATGATGATGTCCTTCGGGGACGTGGCTGCCTGGATGTACCTGCAGCGCGCACATGTCAGCGCACGTTTTCACACGTGCACCAGGAAGGCACCAGGAAGGCGCCATGAATGAGCCACATCTACTGAAGAAGCTCCTCAGACGAGCAGCTTCCAGCACGCCCAGCTTTCTGACCTTTCCACCCCTCATTCATAATTCTATCTAATAACGACATAAAGTACAGCGTGTCCCAGTCCTTCACCTGGATCTGAAGCTCATGCACTAATCCAATAATCAGTTTGGGTCGGATTCACTTCACGTATAAATGCAAACATGCCGCAGATAAACTCTCTCCACTGCAGTAACGTGGTGTGATGAGGCGTTCAGGGACCTATGCAGCTCTCTGATATCGTTTAGAAATGCATGAACAGTTGCATATGGTGCCGCGTGGGCTGAAGTGACCCGGCTAAGGAGCGGCTTATGGTCTTTTGCAGAGGATCAGGGATCTGGCTGGCCGCTGCTCAGCCGACACGCAGCGAGCGCCGCGGCCTCAGACGGATGGAAACTCTGCATTACGCTGGATTTGTCTGTTAGCAACGTTATTTCTGTTAACAGGAACAACGGCGCTAATGATTCCTCGGGTTTCTGTTCCCGTTTCCCTGCCACTGGTGATTACACACATTAATAATAATAATAATAATGAATACTTTATTGATTCTCTTGGGGAAATTGTTGTTTGGACAGCTGCTAGACCCGTGTCTGCGCTACTACGGGGTATCGGTTAGTCCAAGAAGACCAAGACATGTAACCTGGTGGGACTGGAAATCGAACTCGCTAACCCCTGGGTTTGAAGACAACTGCTCCACCCACTGAGCTATCATGCCGCCCCGACAGGTTAAACTGTCTGAGAGAACCTCAGTGGTACTGGTACCAGTCACCAAAAGTCTGGTGTTGAGACGTTTCTAGTGGTCGCTCTGCTGCTGCTTGGTTGGATGAACCTCTCACATTTCTATTTATTATTATTCTACTTGACTTTTTATAAAGACAGCGGAACCTAAACGTTATGTTCCTTTACACAAACGTTGTGTGCAGCCTTAGACTTTCTTTCCTCCATCACTTGTATTTGGGCCCAAACTTTAACCTTTAGCATCGAGATTTGACAACAGTCGGCATGAAGATTCATTTACGGATCGAACTCACCAGTTTCTGTTCCTGCAGTCGAAAGCTGCCACGCCGTTGGTGTCTGGAGTCCATTTTATACCTGACAGAGAACAGAATCGTTCACAGCAACAGCATTCACAGATGTGTAGATGAGACATCTGGGTTAATACTATCACGTTGTTACCATAGTAACTAGACATCGTCCTGTAGCAATGGACAAATTATTCACATAATTTACAGCATAAATAGAGTTAGAGGCGTCAGAGCTGAAGATGTTAAAGACCAAGGAGACGAGGGTGAGAAGAGGAGGGACAGTGAATATGTTGGACAGAGGATGCTGAGTGAGGAGCTGCAGGCAGGAGGAGAAGAGGAGGAGCTCACGGGAGGCTCACGGATGCAGTGAAGGAGGACGGTTGGTGTAAGGGTGTAGGTGTAAATGGTGACATTTGGGATGTGAACTCACCGGGGTAGATCCTGAAGAAGCCGGTGGAGCTGCCGAAGTACTGCCAGGTGAGAGTAGGATCCTTCTGGAAGTTCCCGATGAAAATGTCATTCAACGCCTCAGAGTTGTAGATGGCGTTGAGGATGTAGGGATCTGCACGCGGGAAATTAATACGATTAAGAGACACACAAAGAAGTCTTACACACAATCTTAACAAAGGGCAACCTCTGACCTTTGTTGTAGACGTTGGTGGGAACCTGGATGTTGCTCTGCTGTGTGTTCACCAGCAACTTGTTGAAGTGTTCGTTCTCCTCCAGTGGAAACTCTCCCCCGAGGTCCGCGTAGTTTCCGTCCTCGTCCGCCGAGTTGATCAACATGGAGTTGTAGTAATCAAACTGAGAGGAGACAGGAAGAGCAAACACTTCTTTCACAATAAGATGCGCTTAGTAAAACTCAGTGAGAAAAGTAGAGGTTAGGGTTAGAGGTTAGACAGAAGAGTTCTTTTAGATCTATCCCCTTTATCTCACAAACCTTTCACTTGAATTCATGTATGAAAATGTAGGTTCGGGTTATTTATAGGTTTGGTTTGGACCTAAAATGGTTTCTGGACTAAGTTCTTCCATGTTTTCCTTTGCTGCAGCGCCGACCCACTTTCTTCATCGGATCAGTGATCTTTGATCTAATCTACTTTCAGGTGCCAGGTAAAGAGATAACGCTTCAACCTGCTGCAGAGTCCTCTCCAGACCGGCCTGCTGTCCGCTCTGATCCACACATGGTTAGCATGCTAATGCTAACGCCACGTTACCAGAGGAAG
Source organism: Microctenopoma steveboyesi (assembly GCA_032359275.1). Taxonomy (NCBI): domain Eukaryota; kingdom Metazoa; phylum Chordata; class Actinopteri; order Anabantiformes; family Anabantidae; genus Microctenopoma; species Microctenopoma steveboyesi. The sequence goes on along the minus strand of JAUMHF010000023.1, from coordinate 20,163,967 downwards.
AGCCTTTCGTGTTGTCGGCGAGGCAGGTTGTTGTTTATATAATATTTAGTCTTTGTTTGGGCGGTTAATAACACGTAGAGCACATTTATTTGATCTACTCCTGAAGCACTGACCTTTAACGTAGCGTTGAATTCGTGGTACAGGTCGGCGTCTTCCGCTGACTCTGCCAACCTCTGAAACAAGAAGCCACCACGTACAGTCAGAGTTAGGGAGCGTGTGTTGGCCCGTCCAAACCTCGCTGGACTGTGAGCAGGGGAAACTTTTCCTACACTGAGGCTGAAGCACACATCCTCATCCTCACCTTCACAGACTTCATCTTGCTTCCCAACATTCGCTCGATTTCATCAGAATAGTCCTTCACCAAGCTGTCTCCATCCACCTCCACGATTCTAACCACGGACTCCACATCCTTCAGTTTCTGAGGGGAAACAGGCAGAAGGTAACTTCCAGACTAGATGCAGCATGAAGAGAGAACTGCATGTCAGCGTGATGAAGCTTAATCACAGGACTCGACTCCAGGGCCCCGTGTTGTCTGGTTATGGTTTGTAGAAGGTAAATGAAGCTGGGGACCAGAAGCTTCGACGGCCTCAGTCATCAGAAAAACATTTAAACCCGGAGATTTGTGAATTGTGTGTTGTTAGTTTTAGGATCCTGTGTTTATCTCTAACGTCAGGTTTCTTTGTTTGAACCTTGTTCGTTTGAAAACTGTGTTGGACATGACTCACAATGTTGTTCTTCTGTTGGCAGACAGCTGAAGCTCTGTGAGGTAATCAGGTCGCTTTCTCTGGATCAGCCAGCTGAGGGCGAGGAGGGACGATGCAGCTACACTCTGAAGCGCTCCATTAAGTCGTTCACTAATTCGACTCAGGCTGAGCAGCCCACTTACTGAGGCGAACACAAACACTCAGCGTAAGCTCGTCAGAATCCACTCGCACAGAAAACTCCACACCTGCATCTCCTGTGGTTTAAATGGGATGATTTCTACGTTGTCTCCTTCTGGGTTTCATCAGACAGAATGACCCTAATGAATGTCACGGCCCTGAAAACCAACTAATCCTCTTAAGAACAGAGGGTGAATGTTTCTGAGCCTTGTTTAGAACCGTGTATCATTATTTCCTGATCTGAGACTTGATTGAATTTACATGTTAGACATTACCACTACATTAATAATCCACTCATCCAGGACGGAGGTCTTGATCTTTCCAGGCTCCCCTCAGCAACCGTGAATGATGACCATGCATGTTTTGGCCTTTCCTCTCCCAACAGGCTGCACAGCTCCTCGTCCAGGCAATGTCCCGAGTGTGTACATTGTAAGAAAATAAGAAATAAATCCGCCGGTGATTTCACAAATGTAAAAGCTTCTGGAACAATAAAAACACGCGTCCTCTGTGCTTTTTGGACCTTCCATCACAAAGGGAATCAAAGCAGAAACTAAAAAGTCATTTTAGGATAGATTTAGTTTCTTTACAGACGTCGGGCTCTGTGTTTGAAAGCAGCACTGCCCCCAATTTATCTAAGTCTGACAGATAAATGGATGAAAATCTAAAATCAGAACAGGCCACAAATCCTGAGGCTGGTGAGAAGAGTGCGATCCTCAATCTGGGCTTTACCGTGATCCCTGTGTTTACCAACCAACACACACAGCAGTGAATGTGTGGCCTTTACCCCCCCCACTCTCCCCTCACCCCAACCGCTCGAGGAAGAACCAGTTCCTGAACCTGGAACCCGAACCCAGAGCTTCTTATAACGATACACAGCGTGGTGATGAATCATCATACACTCATGAAATATTACAGGAACTATGAGAGTTACAGAAAGCAGTTCGTAGGACGTGTCATTTAAAAACAGGTAACATTCCTGAAGGAGATTCGTGGTGTTTTGTTCCATATTTCACATCCTCATAATGCTACACGTGGCGTATTAGCACCCAATGGCTCCGTGCCTGCAGCCACTGTCTCCTTCCATCTCTGCGACTCTGTGCTGCAGGCAAAGCCTCCGCTGCACCTGTGTGGCTCTAATCTGCTGTGTGGCTGATAAAGTAGGTGGTGTTCCCGTTGGGTGGACAGGTCTAAGGCCTGTGACTGAAGCAGACGTAGCTACGAGTTCTTTGTCAACATGAAGCCTGTTCTGTTCAGAGGAAGAACGTGAAACACTCCACGATGTCAGATGTCATTTCTCCCTTTCAGGAGACTTTACCTTCTGCAGCAGCAGAGAGCCGGAGTATTTGGTTGAGAAGTCTCGAAGCTCAACAGCGAACACAGACGCCCACTGCTGCACCCTGAAACACAGACGGACGTCAGTCAGCGGCGTAACACAGCATGAAGAGGAAGAACACTTTCACAGCCTGGTAATCCTGCTGCGATGCTTCCTCCCGCAACAACCAGCAGATCAACTTCTTACTTTATACACAGTGTGCCGACATAAAAACGTGTTGGCTGTTGTCATGGCGACGGTGCGCAGCAGAAAAAGGCTGATAAACACGACGTTGGTGAAAGAGATTTAGATAATCTGTTCTTCATCTGGGTCACATCAGCGAGATGCAGGTGTCTGATCAGCACAAACCTACAACGCAACAGGACGCGCAGAGATGCAGGTGGTGAAACGGAGAAGCCGCAGGAAGCTCGGCCATGACCGAACGCTGGCAGCATCTAAAAAGACATGTGGGCTGTGGGCAGCCGCACAGCTTAGTGCCATACGGTGTGGGTAACTGCTGCTCCCCTCTTTTAACGTGTCTACTGAGAAGAAGCGAGACTCCTAGACACCGTCTCCTTTAACCTGTGGAGACGAGTTGGATTAAAAAAAACAGAACCAGAGACATCTAACAGAAGCTTTAGTCTCGTATCCGGAACTGAAATGTTTTTCACTGCAGAGCAAATGATTCGTTAAATAATGGATGTGAACAGGTGTTTACGTGTTTTTACCCGGATCGTTTTTGGCTGTTTGAGGGTTAGGACTTGGTTTAGGGCTGGGTCGGGTCGGGTTTAGGCGATGCCTAAGGTCAGGCTTAGAACTTATGAAGTGCATTATGTCAACGCGTGTCCTCACAACAATAGAAAGACGCGTGTGTTTACTCAGCATGTGTTGAAGATCAGAGGATTTTCGAGGTCCATCTGTTGTGGACATTAATCCTCTGAGTCCGGTGGAGACGTATCTGTAGCACGGCGTCAGGCAGAATTCAGACTCTGATGAAATAAGAATCAAACAGTGGTTCTCACCGTTGCCGTGGATCCTAACGGAACGTCTCGTGTCTCTGACGTGAACTGGCCTGAACGATCCTAACTCAACAACACCATTGCTAAAGGTGACGTTCGTACGAGGGGACTGACAGAGAGCGAGTACAAGAACGAATCACCAGTGGTTTGTGAAGTGAAGAAGTTATGTTTGAGCAGCGCTCGGTGACATCACACCAGGTTTACACCGTGTATCTGGTACCTACAGACACGGCATCAGTAACAAACAAGAAAACGTTTAAATGCTCCGTGAACAATGCAACGCCTCAGTTCTGTTCTTCAGAGCTGAGGACTGAGGTCTGGAACCAGGTGGTTTTTGCCGCCTGGTGAAAATGTGGGTCAGGGTGGAAGGTGACCGGGCAGATGGGATGTGGCCCGGAGCCAACGAGCCGTGCTGCCCCACATATGATGATGCAGCTGCTGAAAGCCTCTGTAGCTTCACTGTGACACTGTGTTCATGCTCTCACACACACGCACGCACGCACACACACACACCACACACAGACACGCACACACACAGCTGAACCCTGGACTGGAACTGGAAGCAGTAAATGGGTGAATGAGAAGCGGTGAAAAGCGCTTTGAGGACCAGTCGAGGTAGAAAAGTTCTCCATCAGTGCAGAACATTCACCAGGTGTGTCCCTGAGCCAGACACAGCTCCCCGTAAGACGCGTTGGATCAAAGCGTCTGCAAAGAATTCAGTGTTTTGTAGAATCAACTTGTGAATCACCTGATAGTTTTTTACAATTTTCCACGTCCTGGACAATAAACGATTCATTTCTTTGAAACGTGCCTGATTACGACTGATTTCTACACATTCACACCGTTTGAAAGCATAGCATCTACAAGAATCCCAGAGTTGGTTTGGAGCTGTGTTCAGAGGAAAACAGATTTCTGGGAGTCCTGAGGGAAAACTGCAGCGTGTCCACACAATCATTTCCACAGGGACTGGATGAAAACCCAGAGCACTCTGGGACGACTCTGTTTCTAAAGCTCAGTTTATCTCAACAGGCCTGATCATGAGCCTTTACCACGAGCTTCACATCCACACAGATTAAAACACTGTGACTAGGAGCTGCCCAGCACTCCGTGTGCAGCTTCCGCTTTCTGAGATCCAGATGTTCCGAACAGACTCAGACTTTTTTACTTTAGTTCCAAATGTTCGTAGACATAACTTTTAGTCCTCCAGACAAACACGTCTGTGAACAAGGCCTCACAGCCAATGATGCATTCAGAAAAGGAAAATGTTACCGAGCACAGCAGCACCCAACCTGCTCCAGGAACTATCCGACCTCGGAGAGAAGCTTTCAGCACGGACTGAACCCGATCAGGTAACTGTCCAAACACTTTTGAGCCTCTGAAAAAGAAGGCACTCAGCTGTGACTCCCAAAAGGTGAAAACCATATTTCTGAAACTTCTGAAAGTCACATTGTTTGATTTAAAATACCTGTCCAGATACTTCTGGACCTAACTGCAGCTGAATCAGTGGAATTAGATGTTTGCTGGTTCTGGCCTGGCGCTGGTTCTGGTTCTGAGTGTCTAGGAACAGGACTGGATTTTTCTACGGGCCACAGAAACAACACAGTTCAATCATTATGTCACTATTCACAACATCTGCATATGTCTCCGCCTGCACAGCACTAAAACGTCTCCGTCCATCTGCTCGGACATCCAGGCACCGCTGAATTAATGCTGCTCGCTGGGACTGACGTGGACCCGGATTATGTTCCTGTTCAAAGTGAATGTAGGTTAAGTGGGTTATGTTAACGTTTGCCTTGATCTACACTCGTACCTGAACCAAAACAAATCCAACAAACTGACTGAACGTTTCAAATCGACAACAAAGATCAGCGGAAGGTGAATCCTGGGTCAGAGGTCGCTAAGTTCACACATGGAAAAGCTGAAAATCTAGATGAGTCTGTGGTTCCTCACAGCTGCTGCCTGGCTCGGATCTGAGTGGCTGGATGTTAATGAACTACTAACATCCCGGTACTGATGCAGGAGGCTCACTGGAACACCTGCACAGTGCTCAGGTGTTTACTTCCAGTTCTTCACCATCTTGGTTTGTTTACATCATGTCTACAGTCACTGATGATCATATTATGTATTTTTGGTGCATGAACCCAAGACGTCCCACATTAACCTGCTAGACCACTGGGATCCCTTGTTTCCAGAATGTTCCACCCTACAACCCTTTAACATCTGTCACTACAGGCACCTTAAAGGAAGACAGGACACTTACGTCTCTGGTGGGATCTTCATCTGAGCCTGAACTGTAATCCACAGGCAGAAAAATCCCAGGATTCTCGGGAGCCTCGTTAATTCCAGCATCCTGCTCCCAACAAGCATCAAGCTCCTCGCAGCTTGGACTCTAAAGTTTTGGAGGCAGTTTGACAAACTGTGACGAGCTCTGAAAGTTACAGAGGATCAAAAAGAGTTTGTGGGAAACGGGTTCCTCATGTTGGCTGCATCCAGAATATGCTGATGCTCACAGCAGTCGTTTACCACACTGAGCTGCCTCCATTGTGTTTGGTGCTGCTGCAGGCATCTTCTCACCGCTCCCCCTTTTATCTCCTCGTGCTCCAAACGGGAACAGACTTCAACATCACATTAGTTTGCAGCAGGACAGAGAACTTGCTGCTGCACCTGCAGGTGGCTTCACACTGGAAGACGTACCGTCAACATGATGCAGCAGACGCTCACATCTACTGTCCACTGTCGCCCAATTTGCAACATAATCCACTTGGATTAAAAACTCCTCTTCCCCACAGGGGGAGAGAGAGGGAGAGAGAGATGAGGGGAGAGGGAGGGGAGGGCCTGGAGCAGGGGATTGGATGAGAGCTGTGTTTTATCTAAGAGGATTAGAGAGATTTCTGGAGACAGACTCTCCTGTGACCAATCAGAGATGCCGGAAGAGAAAACACGCTGAGGCTCAGTTTGGCTGCTGAATGAGAGCGAGAGGGAGGCCAGCCAAAAGTGACATGATGCCCCACAGACACACACAGACGAGGAGCGCTTCGCAGTACCAGCAGCTCTGAGGTCAGAACCCGGGCTCCTCCACACATCCTTTACAGAGAGCGGGTGGACGTTCTCTTTCAGCATAACACCAGGACTTAACTTTGGTTTGTCTCCTTGATGAATACCTACGAAGCCGTAAACAAACGCGATGTCAGATCTGCTCCTCGCGCCTCATATTGATTCCTGTGGAAGTGACTGTGACTGAAGTCCTCAGGTGTTCAGACACAGAAAGTCTGCTGGCAGCAGTTTGATGCTTTCAAAGCTCATTTATTATTGATCAGAGACACTAAAATATCCACAGAGTGATCAATATATCAGTGAAGTTCTGATCCTGCACAGCTTCACATCCACACTGTGTCCTCGTTATTAAATGTGTCTGTGCTCAACTCTTAACTATAGTTTAGAGCATTAGTATTAATTCTACATTAGACGGGGTTTATTATATTTCAATTCATTTCAATATCTGTTGTATATTAATTAGTATATTTCTTTATGGATCCCAGGAAAAATAACGTTAGTCAGGGCGACGTGGGAACAATGACAAGAAGAGGAAATGATGGAAGTCAGTGAGGCTCAGTTTGGCTGCTGAATGAGAGCGAGAGGGAGGCCAGCCAAAAGTGACATGATGCCCCACAGACACACACAGACGAGGAGCGCTTCGCAGTACCAGCAGCTCTGAGGTCAGAACCCGGGCTCCTCCACACATCCTTTACAGAGAGCGGGTGGACGTTCTCTTTCAGCATAACACCAGGACTTAACTTTGGTTTGTCTCCTTGATGAATACCTACGAAGCCGTAAACAAACGCGATGTCAGATCTGCTCCTCGCGCCTCATATTGATTCCTGTGGAAGTGACTGTGACTGAAGTCCTCAGGTGTTCAGACACAGAAAGTCTGCTGGCAGCAGTTTGATGCTTTCAAAGCTCATTTATTATTGATCAGAGACACTAAAATATCCACAGAGTGATCAATATATCAGTGAAGTTCTGATCCTGCACAGCTTCACATCCACACTGTGTCCTCGTTATTAAATGTGTCTGTGCTCAACTCTTAACTATAGTTTAGAGCATTAGTATTAATTCTACATTAGACGGGGTTTATTATATTTCAATTCATTTCAATATCTGTTGTATATTAATTAGTATATTTCTTTATGGATCCCAGGAAAAATAACGTTAGTCAGGGCGACGTGGGAACAATGACAAGAAGAGGAAATGATGGAAGTCGTATAGATCCTTATACTATTTAAATCAACTCTTTAAAATCCAGGCTGCTTTGTGGAGCAGAAGCTCTGAAGAAGGAAGAGTCAGCAGCTCCATCTAGTGTAGAAAGACCAAACACACAGCTGTAGAGTTCACACACACAGAATCTGGACCTAAAGCTACATCTCAGTGGAATCTAACATTTCTTCATGTTTAGCTGGGACTGGAGGTTCTCATGGAGAAGAATAAGAATGTATGAATCACTTAAAAATGATTTTAGAAGAACATTAAAATTTAACGTCTATATACAGTATAATACCGTCTGTACTGTGCTTGTGCACTGGAGCCACCTTCATTACAAAGTACAGAACCTTAAAGAGGAGATTCAACTGGAAAACTCAGCAGTTTTTTTTTTTCTCACCGAGAAAACAAATTCAGAAGCTAAATACTGAACTGTTCCACAGAAGAACCCCGCAGGAAGAGATCCTGGACCTCACCAGCCGGGCATAAAAATGAATGGGACATGGGACAGAAACTGGTCTGAGAAGAAGTCCGGGCTAACTTTGGGCACCAAATACAATAAATTTGATACTTATAACACCAGCAAACATTAGTAAATAAAAAATATTGGGGTCTTATTTTAACTCATATAAATATATTTACAAACTGCACGACTGTGAACTTTATACTTACCAGTTTTAGCTGTTTTACCAGATATTATTTATCTCTTATGTCCATACATTTTACTTTTTACACATGATCTGAACCTCCTTTAAGTAGCAGTACACACTACTTACACAAATTTGGAGTCAGTTTATGTTTTTTGGCCAAAACCAACACCGATTAATATTTTTAGGACTGCGAACTCTCTGCTATTTAAAAAACGACCATCTTGCGACTCTGCTGATGAAGTTAGTGCAGGAGCTTTCATCAGAAAAATATTGTAAAATGACTTACTGACCAGTAGGGCTGGGCAACATGGACAGAAATTCATATTCCAGTATATTTTGGCTCTGCTGCACTTTACCTTTTATATCCCGGTATAAATGTCTATTGTACAAAAGGTTTGGAGTCAATTAAAAGACATAACTGAGACATGTTTCTCTTGTTTTCAAATAATGACTGGATGAAAGTAAAGAAAGTCACTATGATGTAAATCTAAAAGACACTGAAGAAAATTGTTTGTCTTTCGGGTTCAGCATGGTGACTGTTCCTCTCTGTGCCTCCCACTCCCATGGGGAGTGCCGCAGGGCTCTGTGCTTGGGCCTCTTCTGTTTTCTATTTACATCCTCCCCTTGGGCAAAATCTTGTCATTATACGACCTAAGCTAGCATATATATGCAGATGATGGACAAATCTACCTGGCCTCGAAGGACTCAAACTCTCTCTCAGTCCTTGACCAATGCCTAGCACAGGTTAGGGGCTGGGCATTAAACTACATGAGTCGAAGTCAGGGGCTATTCTCATGGATCCTCGTAATCCCCCACACTCACCTTTCAATTGAAATGCCGTCACAACGCGCACGACCAACCCTCGAGGTCAAACTGGATGCAAGCCTCTCATTGGCTCCCCAGATTATTGCCGTGGTCAGATCTCGTTTATTCCTGCCTCGAGTCTGACTCGCCTAAAACCGATCCTGAAGCGGGCGCATCCATGCTTTTATTACTCTACCCTATTTGGTGTCTGCCTCTGCTCTAAACAGACTGGTTTTTGACCAACACCTCTAGACGCGCCCATATCCCACCTGTGCTGGCGAGTCTCCATTGGCTTCCTGTGAAGTTTAAGATCTTTACCTTTGTTTTCAGAGCCTTGAACGGCCTCGCCCAGCTCACCTGTCTGACTTAGTTACATGCTGTGTGTCGAGCCGGTCATTGAGGTCTGCTGATCATCTGTTGCTCTGGGTCCCCTCTATGCTTTTGTGTGCTGATTAGTAGGCATCAGGTGAAGCAGATTTGACTTTTATCAAGTTCAAATCTAATGATTTCATTCCTTTTTACGCTTTTAAAATTAATTTTATTACTAAATTTGGCTTCAGGTGTTTTCCTGATTACTAGAAAACAGGTTATAAAACTGTAGTGAGACGTAGTGAAGTAACGGATCAGGTTTTATGACACTAACTGCTTTTCTCATGAAGTCCAGTCGTCCTTCGTCCACTGACTGAATCCTCACACCAGCACATTCTTCACTGATGCTTTTCAGAACTATGTGAAGCACTAACTGTGTGATTTACTCTCAGCTCTGACACTGAGACCACACTGTTACTGGATCCTGCACGGCACCCTGACAAACTGGAACCCGCTTCATCAGCACCACAACACACGCACACAGTCGCGTTTTCATGCAGCGTCACACGGAGGAATTCAATCTGAGATTATGACAAGAGAACGGGAGAGAAACCTAAAATATCGCATCGTGACATCTTTATGACTCAGAGTTGGATCCAGATCAGAACTGAGCATCGTCTGTGACGTGAACGAGACCAGAAGCCCAGTGATTAGGAGATAAAGCAGGAGTTGTCAGAAGGTTTAGTGGTGGCACCTCGACTTCTGAAGTAGGAGTCACGCTACCAGACTATTTGCTGCTTGAACCTGACAACACACATATGTTACGTACGAATGACCAGAAGTGACACAAGTCTCTCCCGAGGAGAGCAGGACAAACATGAGGTCAAAGCGGCCTGAAGGTGGAGGGTGCTGGTTGGGAGCTCGTGGTCATTACAAATGGATCTATGAATACAGAAACATGAAAACATGACTCCCAAAGAAAAGTAATGACCGACAACATAAAGAAGTACGAGCTGCATGTGCTGTGATTCTCAGGGTGAATCACCCCCCCACAGCAGTTGTACATAACTGTGGCTGCGGAGTTGTGCGACGCGTAGCGTGACATGCCGGCCGCCTCATCAAGCTCTTCCTGACACCTACCCGGGGGTCGGAGGTCAAGTGGTGTCCGTAGCAAAATGCCAGTTACATAATCTGCTCCCGCGCGCACACACTGGCCCTGGGTACTTATAACTAATGAATATTTAATTTCACAAAAACAAATACTTTTATTACAGAACAAACATCTTCTGTGTTTCTTTTCCTTTCACTGGTGTCAAAGAAATTCAGCTGCAGAACTCAGGAAGCAACATTTACTTAATATTACTGCTCCAACGTTTACATGAAGAAGCTGGTTACCAGTTAGATTTCTGTGTTTCATCTTGGATCGTGCTACAGCGGGAGAGCAGACAAACAAACACGCAACTGTCTGGTACATGTTAGATCCCAAGACTCAGGAGGAAGGGGTATCTCAGGGGTTAGGCAGCTGGCAGATCAGGGAACATTACTACTGAAGTGAAGAGGCTTCGTGACAAACTGAGAACCTTAAAAACTTCACCGCATACTTTCAGGTTTCTTCTGTTGGTTACACGACTCTGGCGACAGAAAGGAAAGGAAGGATAAATGAAAAGCAAACACCTAAAAGTGTTCATCAGTGGCGTGAAACAGATGTGTAAACACAGAAACATCTGCAGAAACTTCAGGTAGTTTTTGGGGGGTATTTTCAACAGTGGAGTTTTTTTCTCTGCAGCAAACAGCTGCTGAGCTATCAAAGTACAGTCCATCATCCTCAGCCTCATGTTAACACACCAGCACACTCATGGCCGCTGCTCCTTTTGTGTGTGTGTGTGTGTGTGTGCGTGGGGGGGGTTCATCCCTCTGATATGGAGGGCTTAAGCACAACAATGGCTGTATTGAGGAGGACGTTTCCCCGCGTGGCCTGGCGTAGATGGAGGGTTATGTAGGGGCTCGGGGGCTGATGGGGATGTTTTTAGTGTGGGGGGGTTGTTATGCATATAGACTCTGAGCCATGCAGCTGTCGCCTGGCACGCTCCGACTTCAGGGAAAACCGACAGCTCACGTCAGTGCCAAGTGTCCTGCTGCGGCCGATAGTGGGGCTTCTGTCATCGTGGGGCATCTGGAGGGAGGAAAGGTGAGGGGAGGGGGGCCCAACGACCACCGCACACCAGCACCCAGCCTCACCGGCCACTTACCCCTGGGCTGCAAGTCACCCAGCTGCTTTGCCCTCTGATGCCCCATTAAGAGGGAACGTGTCACAGTTTGAGCGGCACGCCGTTTATATCGCCAGCACGTGATCCGCTGTCGAGTCAGAGTCAAAACCAGCAGCTGTCAATCTCTGTCCCAAAGTAGGTGAGTCACCAGCCAGCTAGACCCCAACGCTGCGAGCGGGGCGGGGCAGCGGATCCAGCCGATCCGGCTGAGGTGCTGCGTGTTGTCAGGACACGTCCTGGACACGTGCAGCCGGTACCGCTACCACGTTAGACCTAGATCACAATGGATGATATCGCATTTCTCATCTGGCTTCCCGGAGGAACTGGACAATGTTGCTATGCTAAACGGAACAAACAAAGCAAACAGCTGTACAGAACAAACACTGAGCTTCGGGGAGTGTTTTTACTCCAACAACAGGTTCTGAAGCCGAGTGAGATGGTTCATTTCTCCCCCTAAAACCTCCATTTAAACCAGTGTTTGGAATTAATGGTACAATAGACAAACATAAATACATATAATATATAGAAGCGGAGAGTAAACTGTGGATCCATCCTGCCCAGACTGGTTCCAGACTGGATCTAGCCTGCTCTCACCCTAACCCTAACAGACAGAGGTTTTGCTGAGGTTTGATTTAAAAATAGCCGCGGAGTCAGGTCGAGTCACAGGTATTAATAGAAGACATTTCATACAGTGACACAGCACAAGCAAACATAAAAACAGGAAAATAGGTTGCAGCTGAGTTTGAGTTGGTAATGGTTCTGGGCGGGTTACACGTCATACAGCAAAACGTTTTGTATTTTTGATATGATACAGATGTTTCATAAACCTTATAACCGGTTCAAAGAGCCTGAACAGCAGACAGAGCCCAGCGTGGTGGGAAAGTGTTCGCGGCGACCTTTGTCAGTGCTACACCGTGGCGTCCGTGCCGGTACCGAGCACACAGGAGCTCTGTCGCCGGCCCGTCTGGAGATACACCTCAGTGAGACCGTCATGTCAGGACCAGTTAACTGTCAGTGGGATTTAGAACCAAATGTGAAGTTTGAGCTTCACGTCAGTTGAGCAGCTGCAGGGCCTCACAGATATAGTGAAAACCGATCAACATGGTTCACAGACTGTGTTAGCAAAAACCATTTCATCTGTTCACCCTGAAATAGTCAAGTCAAACCTATTTATAAGCACATTTAAAACAACGAGTGCTGTACGTCAAAAATGGTAAAAACGTTAAGTTTAGGAAAAATAATTCATATATATACACACACACACAGGAAGGTGTCGTGTTGGGTCACAGGCCGCAGTGTGAGGCTCCTCCCTCTGAGCGGATTATTATTCCAACAACTGAAAAGGCTCGGTACGGTTGGGAGCATCTGGTCTGATGACCTAAGTGACCGAGCGGAAGTGTGTGGGCGTAGTGAATCAGAAAGATAGGAAGGAGCTTGATCATGTAGTGATTTAAAGACAAGCAATACGATTCTAAAATCCATCCTAAAACCAAGGAAGCCAGTGAAGGGAAACTAGGATGGGGGCGATGTGATCATATTCACGTCTAGCAGCAGCGTTTTGACCCAGTTGAAGACGAGAAAGTGACGACTGATTAATTCCTGCGTATGAAGAGTTGCTATAGATGAAGTTAAAGAATGTAATTAAATGAAAGAAAAGGTTTAACTTTAGTCATCGTCGTTGATGAAAGCTAGATTTAACCAAGATTCAAGATTCAAGATTCAAAACACTTTATTAATCCCAGAGGGAAATTGTTTGCCATGAATACAGCCGCT
>JAUMHF010000023.1:20126308-20149744 GCA_032359275.1 Microctenopoma steveboyesi | reverse complement strand
CTGGTGTCTTCTTCTTGTAAGTCGCTTTGGATAAAAGCGTCTGCCAAGCAAAGTAAAGTAAAGTAAAGTAAAGTAAAAACAAAAGGTAGAACTCACCTGACGCAGTAAACTATATTTGGTTCCATGTCATAGGACAGCGAGTAGCAGTCTGAGCGAGACCGACAGTCTTTGAGTGTCGTGATTGGACAGAAAGCAGCCAATCAGAATGACCTTCCTCTGGTCTGTGATTGGTTGGTTAGGCTGTGACGGGAGTTGAGCGCGCAGTGAGTGAGACACTGAGCGAGCGAGAGAGAGAGACTGAGCGAGAGCTCCGAGCTCGTCGAGCCCAAAGAAAAGAAATTAACAAGTTAATAAAATGTGTTTTTATGGTTGATAGCAGACACTTTTTAGGCACAAAATAAATGTTTGCCTGCTCGGTTTCTGTGCTTAAAATATCGCGTTTTGTTCGTACGATTTCGTACCATTTATAGTCCCGTCTCAGAAACAGCCTTTCTTCTTTCTTCTCATGAGACGTGAGCACAGATGTATTGTGAGAACTCCAAACCAGATTAAACACTTGCTGAACAGATGAAGTGGTTTGCGAGGTCAGGCGGCCTGCGGGGTCTTTTCATCCCTGACTACCTAAACTTAGGCAGCACCTCAGAAAACACAGATGACTCCTTTAAAGAGGCAAACGACCTCTTTTGTTATGTAGAGGTGAGGACTCACTGAGGAGCAGAGGTCATTCCAGCGGCGACGGGTTTGAACGTCCATAACAGCAGCAGTTGTTCGTCTGTTAAACCTGTGAAACATCATCCTGAAGACGCCGGCATCTCTTCCCCTCGTCTTCCCGTTTTCAAGGCTGTAAAAGGCCTCGGACGACTCTCAGTAAAGGTCGAGGGCTTCCATCACACACAGCCTCCCTGTGTGGCACTCGTAAACCCGTCCGCGTGGCGGCCTGCGGCGCTGCCACTTGTCTCGTGTATAAAATGGCCTCATTAAAGAGGCCTTTACCTTTGACGCCGCGCTCAGAGAAAACACGCACATGGTTTTTCACTTCTGGAGAAAGAGCTCGATAAACAAATCCACCTGAAAACGAAGAGCTTTCACTGCTAATCGACCCCCAGATGCAGTTTCATTCACCTGTAAACGGCAGAAAAGTGGTCGTGTTGTGTTTCATTTGGGTCAAGTACTGTCTTCACGCGTTAAGACGGCAGGAGCTGCGTGTTCTTTTAACGGAAGGAAGGAGTAGAGATGTCTAAAGTATAAACTCACACAAATTAAACAGAGTTCTGTGAGGTTCAAGTCTCCGTCCACATGTTGTCCATGCGCCTCAGTGATTTTACAGCAGCTACGAACTGAATCAGAGTCAGTGAGTCACGGCGGCACACACACACGCAGCGATTGAGTTTCGCTATTAAAATGTTTGTAGGTGTTGTCCGAACGGCTGAACGTTAAAACGTCTGCGTTTGTCTCTCATCACACAGTTCGGATAGTTAAAAGGCTGATTTCTGTTGGCTGCAGAGTTAATCATCACAGAACGCACAGAGCGTGAAATGGTGCCAGACTTAAGTCTGAAAAATCTGGACCAAGAAAATTTATTCTGACTGCAGTCAGATACACGTTTCAACACTTGTTCCGTCCAAAAATATAATTTACTATTTGTCATCATACAAAAGGAAAGAAACAAACCTGCTGAAGTGTGTTTTTTTATGAATGATGTTAATGCTTGTGCACACAGAGCAAACCCAGCAGCACTGCGGCAGCTTTGGGTCACAGTGGACAGAACATCAGAATGAACTAAATACGTATCAGAACCAGGACCAGGAGAGTATGCTCCTAACCAAAAATGATTTTAAATTCACATTCTTAGAGGCCATAAACCATCAGAGGATTTCAGTAGAACGACGTCACACAGTTCTTGATTAAGTCAAATCATATCTTTGATTAACTTCATACAAAGAAAAAATGTAACACACTGTTTTCCATCTACTACCACAACTGTAATTTGGCCAAATCCAGCAGAACAACCTGGGCTTTGAACCAAATCAAGCTCTAACCCACTGGCGCGGCCTCGCTCTCCCGCTTTGCCCCTTCAAACTTTCAATAAAAGGATTCCAACTTGGCACAATGCTCAGATTCTGCACATTGAGCCGACGATTAACACACAAGAGGCTCTCAGAGCAGCAGAAATCCCCGCTCTGCCATGCGGTGTCCTGTTACCCAACATGATTTTCAAGGGTTTTAGCATCTTCCTGTGGAAATCAATGTATTCTCTGTGGTAAAAATGATTCACGCTGAAGCTCTGACCAAAGCGAATCCTAAGCTCTGTGGCCGCCCGCTGCTGCTGCTGAAAGGCCATACTTCAAAGTGCACATCCAGTAAAGCGCTCAGCCGGCAGGCTGCCGAGCTTCTTCGCCCACTCTCAGTACAGATGTGACGGTATCTGTTCAAAGTGACCTACAGAGGATGCAGAGTCACTAAACCAACAGACCAAGTCTGAGGGGAAAACGGAGGCTGAACATTTTCCTCATTCTTGGTGTTTAAGTCAGTAACTGGCAGCTCACTGCTGACGTGACCAAGGCCCATGTTTAGTAAGAATTCCCCTTTTTATCAGGGAAACACAGAGAAGCAGAGAAGAAATGTCTTAATGTTGGAGAACCAGGAACTAATGAAGGTCTGTTTAGTCCTCTTCTATGTTTCAGGTTAATGAGCATTAGAGAGAGCAACACATTACCTTCATAGTGAACACCAGAATGAACCGGTGAGCTCGGGATCATCAGCGTAAAGAAAAGTCTTCGCGTTGAACTGGTGAATCCATTGTTTATCTACTCATCAGTTTGAATTTAGGGTTCACAGGCCAAATATGAACACCACATTACAGATCCGACCGGTCACAGAGAAACAGGATCAACAGAGATTGAATCGTTACCTAGAAACTCTTTTTCTATGCTCTCACACAGAACGCAGCATCGTCACTTTCTGCTGTTATCACCACAGACTTGGTTTATGCATAAAGGTGATTAAATCTCTATTTAGGTTTCCTAAACTGGACCAAATCTCTTCATCAGTTACTTTGGTAAAAACAAAAAGTTCTAGTCTTAAGTTAAAGTCAGGATCCTGGTATGAGTCCTGGACCTGGAGGACCTCTGACTGCACAGGGTTAACATGTCCCAGGAGACACACACACACACACGGAGCACCAGCCTAATCCCACCAAAGCAGCAGCTTTAGTGTAATTCACGCCACAGCTGTCCACTGCTGGAAGAATCGAGAAATTGTCCTGCACATGTTCAGCTGAAGGAACAAATGTCACGGAGCACAGCAAATGAAAAAACAAGATGGGACTCCTCAGCTTCTCACACACACACACACACACACGTTTATATGGTAGTGACTGCGCGATGTAGAGACGAGCAGGGCGACAGGTGGAGCCTGAGCGAGCAGCGACTGTACGAGAGCATAAAATGTTTATTTCCTTTTCCTTTTTACACAGCTTCACCTGAGAAAACGTCTCTACACAGTCAGCCACACTGTGCCGGTGATGTTTGTTTCATCCTGCTCAGGTTGGACAGATGTTTGCAAAGCCATGAGAATTTTTCAGAGACTTGCGTGAAATAAAAAGTTGTCATTTGTAGGTTGTTGTTGTTTTTTAACCTAAGAACATACGAGCCAACACGACCACGTCTTTGTTTTAGAGTCCGAGAATCATTCAAACTCTCGGGTTTCATCAGGTTCACAAAGTCGGAACGAGGAAGCCAATACCGCACACAACAAACGTGTGGTTTGATCATTGCTCGGTGCAGTTTGATGTAAGGAACACGCAGAAAAAAAAGTGGGAAAAGAGCCTGTAACAGCACCGGTTCATCTCATGACACTTTTAATGGTTTGGTAATGGATGCAGTTTGAGCAGGATAAAAGATGTCAGCTGCTCAACAGGCTGATTTTCCTCTTCTCGATGCACCTTACAGAGCATCAGGCTGTTAATAATCAGTTGGTCAGTGAACGCACTGCTTTAGGATAACTAGAGGTTCAAGTCAATTAACGTTATTTTTCCATTTTAAACTAGGTTTCTTTGAAAAACAACCACACAAACACCACCATGTCTCACGTGTTCACGTGGTGGGAGCCAGCAAAGCCGCGACTATTAGACTGTCACAAAAAAACTACACCGGTTAACAGTTGGTTGGGGTTAGGGTTAGGGTTAGGGTTGGGGTTGGGTTTTCATTGAGGGGCAGCACACTACGCCTTGGTAGGAGGAAGAGTGGCGATGATGAGACGTTCAGGTGTCTCAGCTCCGTCAGGATTCTTTAAAGTGAGTATGAGCAAAGTGTTTTTCTTAAACTACGTCATAGACTCATAAACACAGTGTTAAGCCTGCAGTGTGTGTCATACATTCCCAGCATGTCCCCAGTCTTACTGAGCATTAGTGGACACATTTACCAACATGCCAGACGAATCAGGAATCACGCCGCAGCGTCCTGCCAGGCTGAACTCTGATGAAGTCTAATAAACAAGGGTCGGCCTCTTGCAAACATTTCTACATTTGTAAGTTAGAAAGGGAGTAGAAGTCCTAGTTGGTCTCCGCAGGGTCTAAAACTGTCACTACATCACTGTGGTGCTTTTGCTCGGCGTCTTGTTTAGTCTTGTTTTGAGGACTACAGTGTTCAAAAGGAGTAACGAGGAAGACACGTTTTTATATTCAGCTTCAATTCCAGCAGCTTTTTTATTATTTATAGAGCACTTAAAGAGAAACACAAAGTGCTGTAAGTAAAATCCCACAGACTACAATTACTTAAGTCAAATAGAAATAAGACTTCGATTCAGTAATCTTCACTAACTCTTTGTCGGGCCTCCGAGTGTTCCTCTCAACACTACGAGTGAATAAATTAGTATCTGCAGTGTGATTAGTAGCGGTGTAGTTAACGCTAAGTGGTTCTCCTGCCTGTGGAAAACCAAACCAAAACTCGGAACCAGTTTGTGCTGGTCGAGGAACTAGTTCATCATCAGAGTGTCTATGTATATTTTTATTTAGATCAGAGGATGTACTTCATGGAACCTTTATTAAACACTGAGTTTGCACCAGTTCTGCTGTTGAATAAGAGAATTTAAACCAAACTGAAGCCTTGTTCGATTATTTTATTTAAAACTGGTTCATAAGCTTTTCTAACTTGAAGATAAATATTTCTTTGGGTAAACAGGTCCTTGTTGAATAGGAACACGGAGGGATGATGTGTGATGCAGCTAGTCCTAGTTCTACCTCTGATATGAACTGTTCTCACGTTACATTTCAGGTATTTAGCTGACACTCATTTTACAGCAGGGCAGCAGGAGAATCATAAAAACACATGGCATGTGGTCTCTGAACGCTGGAGGAGATATATGTATCTAGATATCTCTTACAGTATCAGGAACAGATAGCGTTGCGACATTGGAAGGATCCAGTGGGATTAGAGGCTCGCAACCCTCCGCAGCGGCTTTTGGAAATCTGACTTCATACCTGTGTTTTTGCCACAGCATTTTTTTTGATGACGCAGCTCTGGTCCAGTGGAATCTTCTGGAACCGTCCCGCATGGTTAACATGATCTTTTGGATTCATTAAACTCTCACCCTGACGCATCTTTTCCTGACAAGACATACCCAGAGAAAGGTCACATACCCGGAGCTGGGCTGGCTCGGCCCTCGGTGACGCTCTGGACGAAAATAGTGTCATAAAGTCATCCATCAAACAAGTAGGCCAGGGGTCAGTACCGAGCCAGCAGCCGAGCAAAACCACAAAGATAAAACAGGAGCATCCCAGAATACTCCTGAATTCACACTCTACAATTTTTAAACTGTACAATTAGATTTATTTCCTGTCTTTAAGTTCAGCCACTGGGGGCAGGAACAAACCTTCACACACCTATAAGATGAGCCTCACGCTTGTGACAGCGCTCGGCCGGCTGCTCTCCAGAAACGCTGTAAGGTCCTTGTTTCATGTGTAGATTTGGTCGGGTGGTCATAAATCTTTAGCTGTTCATTTATCCTGCTCACTACAATGACTTGATGCTGTTTTTAACAGAGGTTTAATCGCTAATGTTAGCCGTGTTGACCGTTCTCTGGCTAACTGCAGCTCCGCGCATGTGTTAGGTATGAATACGTATGATAAAAACACGGAAGTCATCCAGAAAGAAAGGGTGTCATAAACATCTTTAGATTATCACCGGAGAGTTCCTGGTACTTTGTTTCATGGGAACCAGGAACCTCCCTTAGCTTGAAGGTACCATAAGTGCATTGTGATTTGTACAATAGACAAAGCTCCGGATGATTCAAATGACCCTGCTTCACTGTAGCAGGCAAAACGAGAACTGAGAGCTGATGGACAGGTGTTCAGAGCAGGTTGGAGATGACGTGTCCAGTCAGTAGCGCTGCTGCTGCTGACGGACACTAATCGCATCAAACGATTAGTACAAACACACCTCTCCATCTGCTTCCACTCAGCGCCACCGTGTGCAGGAATCAATCCCAGCCTCCACTTCAGAAACGCATCGGAGGTGCCTGAAGTCCATCCAGGCTGAGAACCCCCCCCTTCGCTGTGTGTGTACAGGCGGGCGAGGAGCAGACACGTCTCTGTCAGAAACCGATATCTGGTTTGAACAAAACAAAATGAAAAGCAAACAAACCACAGCCCTCTTCCCATGCTCCCTCCATTCATATTCATCCCATAAGAAAACAACAAACCTATTAGTTCTGATCATCAACTATAAATATCAAACAATCGCTGGGCCCAGATGGGGGGGATTATGTCGCCTTAAGGTCATTAGCATCACATCCTCTCCTTAAGCTTCCAATTCCCCTTCTCAGCTGCATAGTAATACCCCACCAAGGATCACTTTCCCGTATTAAACTCACTGTTTGCTGATGAGCTTATTAATGCTTTTGTTTCGCGCTGCCAAAGCAAAGGGCCCAACTCAGGCAGACAAACGTCCCGAGTGCGAGTAGTCAGGGTCGTAACACTGTGGAACCAGGCAGAACACGGCTCTGGCTGCTTCTTCCTAGGTGGCAGCGGGCGTTTCTTCTCGACACCCACCTCCTTTGAAGTGAGGACAGTGCATGTTTCACTCTGAAAGTGGTTGTCAGAAGTCGGGCTGGGTTTTTAACAGGCCGTAACCTGAGAGCGCCGAGCGGCTTAGGCTTCCCCGCCAGAGTTTTGATATCAATTAGATTTGTAGTCACCTGATACGCAGAGGGCCCGGCGCTGAACATCTGCACAGGATAATGAGATGGGGGGGGGGGTACCGTGGCACTGCTGCAACACACACACATGAAACATCAGTCTGCACTGATCAAACAAATAGAGCAGCTCACGGACATTGCAGAAGAACAACTAACTGCTGCTAACACTCGAAGAAAAGGTGAGTGAAGTGGATTCAAACAGAAATAATGAATTATGGCGATTCCTATTTGATTCTTTATTGATTGATGAAACCCTGAAACACTGATCTGCAGGTGCTGCTGTGTCACGGCAGCAGCGGCGGTGCTGAAACAGATCAGCGATGACGCGCACGCAGCAGCGTCTCATCTGTTGACACCAGCTGGACATTTACGAGATGCAGAGAAGCAGCAGACAGAAAACACGGAGCTCAAACAGGTGACTGGTCAAATATTCAAACAGTTTTAGCAGAAAATATGTGTGTGAACAAGTTCTGAGAGTCTGGTTCATGTGTCCACAGTCAGAAACATCGTGACGCGTATCTACACTGAGGATCAGCACACGAACAGCACATCTTTCTGTTCAGGGTTAATGAACCTCTGATGAGCAGGCGAATCTCGTCAAGACTCCGAAAAGTCCACAAAGTCAGAAGCTCTCCTCTCTGGGGGGACGCCAGCCAAAGCCGTCCCATAATTACTCTGCCAACCACTCGCAAACGGTACGCAAACAAGCCTGCAGCCGTCTCACGTTTCAAAGTCAAGTCCTCAGCACCAGCTGTGGTCTGACCACGGCACATTTTCTCACTGTCTAATGCTGAGTGGAGCGCAGAGAGAGATGAATACAGAGGAACGAGCATGTTGGATAGACTGCAGATGTCCTGCAGGATATGCTGAAGCTGCTGACAGCGTCTCTGAGCGAAAACAGCCTGAGCAGCAGCCGCTCGGCACGCTGAAGGAGCCTTTAGCAAAAAGTTGGTTCACACAACGACTGAATATATCACAAAACGCTTAGTTATCACAGTTTAACACAGCTCGATGTCCCCGTGAGGGCTGGTGAACATCACAATGAAGACAGGCGTCGTATTATACAACAAAAGATGGTCGTCTCTTCAGGAGAAACACAGAGGCAGAAAAACACCAGGTGCACAAATCACGAGGTTTTTAGAAGAAAATGTTTAAACGTTCACATATGACGTGTGTCACAGTTCAAACTAACACAGATGAGTTGCTGCTGCCTTCAGCCACAACAGTCTCAGAAAGCCAGAAATGAATTAAATAAAATCTACCGTTATGTTCGTCGAGTGAAGAAGACAGACTGCTGATTAGATAGATTTCAGGTAATGTAGTAATGAAAGGTAAAACATCAGCATCCAGCAGCCGGAGCACACCTGAGCGCCCTGGAGGAGGAGGATGATCTTGACAGAGAGAAGGTGAACGAGTTCATCACAAAGAGCATGCGCATCGTTTCCTGGCCTTCATCACGTCTGTTCCTCTTCTCTGGCAGTAAAAACTGACCTTGCTAAGGAGAAAACAGTTTAGTAACCAGGAAACATTCAGCTCAGTGATGTGCTCTGGAGATATTATGACGAAATACTACACACACTGAGGATGCCCGGCAGTGACCGAGGAAAAACCCTGATGACAGGTTCACAGTGATGTTCATCTGACTAGCTAGTTAAATCCTCTAGAGTTCAGGAATCATTATCCAGCCTGATGAGCAAACCTTCTGGGTAAAGGTCATTTATGTCAACTGTAGCTTGACGTGAATGTCCATCAGCTGAGATCTAAACTATAAATAACAGACCTATATTTGAATAATTTCATCCTAAACTCCTCGATTAATCGCCGCCTTGCAGATTTTCCTGCCACACCACCAAAAGACATCAAACCTTTGAGGCGGAAAATGCGACGTCGGCTCTGTAACGTGTTTCCTGACGTCATGTGTGATGTCCTCGCAGCCCATAATGAAAAGCACTAAATGACCAGCGGCGCAGCTGAGCTGTTGAAAGAGAAGCTGAAGCGTCGTATGATCACTGAACCTTCATTCAACATCAGTGTGCTGCATTCACTGCCTGCTCAGACCTTACCCTTGACTTTGGTACGTGTCTCTCAGTAACCTTACCCTGGTCAACCCTCCCCTTTTGTCCTTGGTGACCCCCTCACCGGAGCGGGCTGAATTTACATTCTTCACCAATCCTTTAAGCTCAGCGACCAAGACGCCCTCATCCCCTGATCAAAACAAACCTGTTGACACATCCAGCTGAGTCCCCGAACACATTTTGACCTCCTCAGCTCCTCTAATTGGCTCACTGAGGGGAAAAAGATGTTGTAAGGAAGAGGCATGGGCAGGAGGAAAGAGCTGTCTCACCAGATCCTATGGTTGTTGTCGGGTGTCGTCCATCATGACAACTACAGCTTCATTAGGAAGGGATAAGCAGAGGCGAGGTGGTGGGTCAAAGGTCGTGGATAACGCGCGAAGAAGACGAAAACACCTGCAGCGTGAAGCTTTAGAGAAAAGAACCAGCTACAACAACACAAAGGTCCAGGAACAGGCTCCTACATTCTCAGCACAACCACAGAAGCTACTTGTGCGTGTGGTTGGGCTGATTAGGTTTAGGTGAAACCACTTCTCGCTTCAACCATCACACACGCGCGATAGGTCAGAATGAAAACCTCCCAGTGGGATGAGAACCGGTTAAAACAGACCAGTGACAGACTCCTGGAACGACCTACCCAGACCACGCATACGTAGATCAGCTGGATGTTTGTAGATTCATGTTCATCTCCATGTTTACAGCAGTGGAAACCTTCACTCACATAAGGGACGATGAGATCGGCTCAACCCCAAACGTTTGGTCTTATCAGGGCTCACGCTTCAGTCAGTCGGCTACGTTTCCAACCACAGTTTAAAGCCTCGGTACCAGCGACGCGTTGGTACCGAGCTACCGTCTGATGGTTGGCTGTGGCTGCGTGCTTGAGGACTTACTGTCATAAAACTCGCTCTAATCAATTAAAGCGTACAGCTGCAGCGTGTTGAGCTGATCGTGTTTCACATTCAGAGCACCTGCTATCAGCCATGATCACAGCTCTTTGTGGCTAAAAACCCACTGAGTCACACCGACTTCACAGTTGGTCTGTCCACTGAGGGCATCTACACACACACACACACACACACATATCGCCTTACAAAGCAGCGTGTGTGCCAACAGCTAACGCGCTCCTCCACGCACAGCCTCGCAAACTTTGTCATTTTATTTTCGTGCCCGTCACAATTTCACACGTCTTTTCCGGGTGTGGTTGGATAATCCTTCGCGGGGCGAACGCCTGCGGGCCGAGCCTCGTCCGTCACATCCCCCTCCCCACCAAAAAAACACATGAGGGCTGAGGTGAAGAACGCTCTGGTGCTTTCTTCGTTCGGTGACGAAACCTCAGCCGACATTTCCAGTAGCTTTTCTTAGAAAGGATTGAATGTCTCCTAACATGATCGGTCAAACTAGAGCTTTAGAAAGTGCAGTGATGCACGTCATAGCTGTAGAAGACTTACAAAGGTTTTAGGGCACATTATTTACTTTGGGTCTCCAATATTTGATACTGAGGCACACGTGACTCTCCTTATTTTAAACTTCTAGTATCTTTGTTTTACGCACATTTGGACTGGAGATCGTGATCCAAGCTTTAGAAGTGAGAAAACACGGTGAAAGAACTGGATGCTTTAAAAGAGACACGAAAGCACAGTGAAGACACGGCTTGGTCTGGTTTTAAGGACCATGTAATAAAAGCTTTTGGAGAAGCAGAGAATACCCTGATACCCCCCCTTGTGGAATAATAAAGAATGCCTGCATGCGTGTGAAGTGTGGGCATATCAATCAGTCTCAGCACATGAATCACAGTGAAAGTCTCCTGACTGCAGGACTCTGGAGAATACTGAGGTCCAGCAGCTTGACTTTTTTGCTGTTAGGACTCATCCCTGTGAAACACCCTCATGCTTCGAGAGTGGAGTCAGCGCTCGTTAAAACCCAGGATTACCTCAGCGATTGTGCACGGTAGAGGACTCTCCGACAGAGACATTCTTTCCAGTTTAGTGAAGAGACGGTAATGAGCCCACCGCCTCTGACATGATGCCAGACCACAAACAATACTTTCTGAGTTCATGTCTCCAATAATAGGCGACAGTTGCAGGTTAGTTTATTCCTCTGGTAAAGTTCAAAACCCTTACTACGTTACTGACAGCTACATGGACTCATAGCAACCTCTCACACACACGACAGTATGTGCTGGTTGGCCGTTGGATAAAGTGACAGCCTTCATTACAGAGTTAAACAAGCAATCGCATACAGAAAGGGAAAACTATTAGCACGAGACTCAAATGGTCTGGACTGACCTAAACCCAGCACATTTAAACATCGATGATGTGTAACTCGTACTGCTGTAGTTAATATTTTTACCACAATATAAAACCACAGACCTAATGTCGACCACTAGAATCAGTGAATAAGCATTTCAACGACCAGAGTCGAGACCATTTAACAATACATTGACATAATTTATCAGACAACAGTTCAAAGTCTCCAGGCTTTGCAGAACACTTGATCAGACTAAACATGGTGTTTAAAACGTCAGCTAATCATGTTCCTTCCTTCCTTATGTGACCCTGTGCAGCAGGGTTAGTACTTCTGAACTTTAAGTAAGTAAATATATGCAGTGAGGCATCTGGTAGTAACCAACAGCAAAGTCATCACTAAACTCCCCCCCGACAGATCAGTGTCCGTCTAACAGAAAAGCTAAGTACATGATAGCTTATAGGACATAAGTGGAAGCCTTACTGTACAACGACAGCAGTGTCAGAGTGGGGTTGAGGTGGGTGCAGAGGTCAAAGGTCGTGGCTGTAAACAGCAGTGGTGGGCTGCTACAGCCTGAGTTTTATTTATGAAGCTGTAGTTGCGGCCTGGGTCACGGTTGCCAGGAGTGATGGGGGGTCGTTACTGTGCCCACAGGGATAAGAAGTTGGTCACGGGGTCAGGGGTCGAGGGGGTGGGGTAAAGGTTTGGGTTTGGGGGTATGGAGGGGGTGGGATCGACAGGTGGGACACTGCCACAGACCGGCCACACCTGCCCCGCCTGTCAATCAACGTCCAGCCACAAGAGTGAGGTTACAGCGAGTGTGTTTTTGTGAATGAGATGAGAGATATGAAGAGAGAGGCAGACACAACCGATGTGTGTGTGTGTGACGTTTCTTATCATTCAGCCAACATTCAAACATCTGCGTCTAATGTCGACTGTTGCTCAGACTGAATTATCACAAATAGAATTAACTCACACCAGTGAACACTGTGTTTTACTGGACATACAAAGGTGATAAATGGTTCTCCCCCCCAGCCACCGAACACAGACAGGAGGAGTCAAAGTCACGGGAGGGAACATTCAGCGATATGCTTAATCGTCTCACAGGAAGTTGTTCATGTCCTGCCAAAACAAAAAAAAACACGACACAACACAGTGCCCGGTGGAAGGTCCCGACTGTCTGGTCATCTCCATATTAATGACAAACTGCACACCTGGTTGTCACAGTCACACAGGAACAAATTTACTTTAACAACACCATTATTTCATACTGTACACTGGGTGTGGATCTCCACAGAGACACGAGTCAGAATCAGGACTGGTTTATGGTGCGGACCGTGGCACATGGTTCAAACTGTCACCCGAGACCAACAGCAGCAGGAGGCGGCGAAGTAAAAACCGTCCGATCCTCATTTCTCACACGATGTTTAACTTTTAACTACACTGAAAACTGCCAGCTGCCGATCTGTTTCCCAGCATGCCCTGCAGTCGGTCAGTCAGGCACTCGGGTCCGTCTGTGTACCGCTTGTGCGTGCAGACCTACATTTGCTGTGTCAGTGGCAGGTGTGGATTAGGCAGGGCCGTTGTCCTGACAGTTGCCATCGACCCAAAACAACACATGCAGCGCACACAGACACACACTCCTCTTCAGTGAGTCAGCACCAAAGCCACACTGTTCTTCAGCACATTAAACTATTCTCCCTGCAACTTGTATTAAGTGCTTTTTGTTGTTTGCGTTGTTTAGAATTTGACTGTTTATATTCTGGATTTTACTTATATCTGATCTAAACAATAAACAAATCACTACGACGAGACAAAGTAACTGCACAAACAGAATCAAACCAAGTTTCAGGTCATTTGAAACACATCCATCACAACAGCCAACGGGAAACTTCTTATTAATATGCATCCTAGTCACAATAAAGAGTTATTTAATACACATTTGAAGATGTAACATTAACAGATTTTTTTTAAATACTGGTGGTGTCACCATCAAAACTCAGTTTATAGATGCAACGGAGAAGCATCCATGACAACCATTTCCCTTAATGCAGTTTAAGGCATCGATTGCTTTTTACTTTGAACACGGAGAGAGAAATAAAAAAGAAGAAAGAAGGCAAACGTGCGTTCCCAACTGTGGACGGGAATCAGTTCGGATCACGGATCGACAGTGAACTGTTGCACCTCAAATCAACATATGTTGAAGAACTTTTTATGGCTTTATTGACAGTGTGGTTGTTGTTTTTTTAATATGTGGATGGTGTGAAAATCTGAAGTGAGACCGTGCTGTGTGTAACATCGTGGCTTTTATATATTGAGTCTTGTTACGTAATGGTGCACAGACATGTTTCCCTTTAGGAAATTAATAAAGTCATCTATCAAACCCAATGGACACACTACTGTGTGTGAGACACTCATTGTAATTTCATGGTGTGTTTGCACTTATTCTGCTTCCATCTCTCGAATAAAAAACACACAGAGGCTGTTTTCTTCCTGGCTCGACATCAGGTACGTCACAGTGTAAAAATGCTCTCACGAACTGTAGCTCACACGTCTTCACTGCTCAGAAAGACTCAAACTGTCTGATTCTCTAGTTGCTCAGACCTGCAGCCCAGACTCAGGACAAACACGAAGAAGGTTCTGCAAAGAAAAACTAAATCACAATCATCTCTAGAGGGCGCTTATCCTGCTGCACAGCAGGTGTGTGTGTGTGTGTGTGTGTTTTGAAGGCCATGAGGGACCCGTGGGACTCTCCAGTTGCAGGCCTGCAGACTGGCTGGCACCCTCAAAGTAGCTTCTTCATCCTGGAGACAGCTGTTGTCTCCGTGACGACACGATTGGCCAATGAGTGAGTGGGAGGGGAGGGAGGAGGCAGGGGGTGTTGGCCTGTGTGTGTGTGTTTCTGGACATATCAAGTGGCAAGAATCAAGTAAAGTCAGATTTTGTTGTAAATAAATACAGAAAGAAAAAAACAGAGGTTATTATATATTATTACACAAACTGTATAAAAGGCAGCTTGTTGTTGTGCATGTGTGTGAGTCTGTGTGTGTCAGTGGTGCGGTGCAGTTGGCTCTGTGCAGTAAACACCATTCCATCAGCCCCAGTGTGGCTGAAGAAAAAGACTCCATATAGACTGAACAACAAGGAAACATAATTCTGGGTCTGATCCTGCAGTTAGCAGCTGGACGTGTAAAGAGCCTGCTGGGACCAGACGCAGGTTTCACTAAAGGAGGGCTCACTCACGTCCAGTCCCAGGTCTCAGCACGACTTAACTGTGCTGTTTGTGCAATAAACAAACATCTGAGCAGCACAGAAACAACAGGTCAGTTTAACGTGGGTAGACAGAGCCCAGCAGCAGCAGCGGATCTGGCCGAGCCTTTGGTTTATTGTGGGACTGAAACTAACAAATGATGAAGAATCCTGCTATTATTTTCAAACTCAAGATGAAAGCAACCATTCTGTGATGCCATTGAGTCACAGGCTCAACAACTGGTGTGAGTGAAGAAGTTTTTCTGCAGACATGCAAAACAAGTTGAAGAAGAATGAGGATGAGGAGATAAAACCAGACGTCTTCATCTTTTCTTCATTGACACAGGTCAACTTTTCAGAGTTTAATTAGGTATCACAGAGCAACACATGATTTAGTGCATGTCCACGCTGTAGGTCTTCCTGCTTCTTGAAGCGGTACTGTAAAGTGACTGGCCAGATGATGCAGCGTCAGGGCGTGACATCTGCTCCTCAGGAAGTGACCCAACACCTCTCAACATGATATCCAGTGAACCCGTCACCTCCTGCAGGACAAAGTGCTGATGTGGTCTGAAGACCTGATCTAATACATAGAGACAGGTGTGAGGGGATCACAGTTGTTTGTAAAATCCAACGTTCTGAAAGGAAATATTCATTTATGTTGACTCCAGGTCCAGACTTCTGAATACTGATGTTACACAGAAATGTCAGCCACACTGGGGAGTTAAATGAGTTCATCTTGCTCTTGCCTGTTGTTAGGGCATCAGTATGTCCAGGACCTGTCGCCATTTGATTTCTGTCTATCGTGTCAGTTTGCGTAGGTTTAAAACTTTTAGAGACTTTGCGGTGTGCGAGGGCCCTCCCACACACTGGAAGGGCCCTCAAACACTTTTATATTGCTAGATTAGACGTGAGATGATCTGATGCTGACTGGACTGTTTAATTTTTGAAAACGTTTCATGATTTTTACTTCTCAAATGTGCCAGTAATTAGAAAAGAAAACAAACTGAATTCAAAATAGAAGTCCTCAGTAGTTGCAGTCTTTCATTTTCCATTAGTCTTTACACAGGTAGGTTTTGCTGTATTGACCTGATCTCCTTTTCATCCCCTGCTCTGTCCACGGCTTCTTTCTTCATCCACTTAACTCCTCAACACGAATGACCTTCGACCTCTTGACCTGATGTCGAGTTGAACACTTTAGCAGTGACGGGGTCTGGAGTGCTGTTATGTCAGACAAAACAACTCAGATCTTTGTCTCTTAACTTCTTATTTAGTTTGTTTGGCTCCTGTTTCCTTTTAATTGTTGGCTTGTAACCAACAGGCGCCACAGATCCAGGAACGGCCATTTCAGTTGGTTAATCTGGTCGACATGAGCGCACACAGTGTCATCACCTTATCTGAGAAAAATACATGAACCCAGCTGAATTCCACTGAAAACATTTTAAAAGCTTGGAGCAGTTAAGATTACATGAAATCACTTGTTAACTGCGACATTTTTTGCCATATGGTTTCCCTCGGCTCTCCACGCGTCCTCCGTTTCCTCACCAGTGACTGGACAGGGAAACCCGACACTAATCAGTCAGAGGGGGGAGGTCGGGTCGGGGTCAAAGCCGAAGTCCAAATATCAGGAGCAGCCGATGATCAACAAGTTCAAGGTGTGACAGGAGAAGGTTCTGAACCCTAAACCCCCGGCAGTGAAGTTAAAACACTGAGCGAACCCACTCTGAGCTTCTAACAGAGACGATGCTTCAGATGCTACGATCATACGTACATGACTCACTCATGACTCATCTGCAGCGAACTCCTCACCCCCTCTGATGTACATCCCTCCCGCCACCGTCCATCACCATAAAGCTGTTGTTCTACTTGCTTTTCTTTATTTTGCTGTGTCTTTGTGTGCACAGCACTGCTGCCTCACTCAGAGGTCGCTGGTGCCATTTCTCCACAACAACAAATGTGTAGATCCAATCAATCAATCAATCAATCAATTCCTTCCACCTCACAAGTGCGCACTTCTCTCTGTGTTGGTCTATAACATCAAATCAAATCTAAAGTCAATGTCCTTGTCCTGGAAACAGTCTAGTGAGAAGAGAGTTACTGAATATATTAATCCATGTGTTTGTCCATATGTGTGGCTGAAAAACCGGCCCATTTCAGGGCAATCAGCTGATCCCTGGAGTAAACCAAGGACTAAGACACAGACTACAAATGTGGGCAATAAACTACTATGGATCTAATATTTAATTTGCCCGAAACAAAGATTTTTCAGAAATGTCATTCGATTAATCGCTATTAAAACGTTTAATCGCCGTTTTGTCTCATTTCAGGGTAAAACTTTAGTTTAGGGAATTTTCACTGCGGCACCTTAGTCAAACAAGCTTCTTCATTAGCAGTGGCAGACTCCTGAACTTCACCTTAGCAACGAAACTCCATAATCTTTGGCTCCTCTTCACAGATCGATTACCTCTGACCCCCTCCCTTGAGACATCCTGGTCAGAAAGCCATTTGTCAGTATTAAGGTGGATCATGTTAGGAGCCATCGTAGGTACCAAGGTTAGGACACAGCAGTTGAGTAAACATAAGTCAGGGTATCACTTTCAGTCCGGCTGCTGGCCTCACCTCAGGGTAAACAGAAGCAGCATCCACTCAGGTATCAAACTGACCCACGATTTATGCTAAAAAATCAGCTCATTTCTGTCAGAGTGCCCGAGACGCTCAAGAGGAGACACCGTGGAGGGAGACAGATGATGACAGGGCGTCTAAGTCTCCTGTCTAATAGACTATCTGATGTTCTGTCTGAGCAGAGGCTTTTCCTGCAGCTCGACCTGTGACCTGCTGGACCTGGACCCTCTAAACACCAACACTACAACATCAGTCTGAGCCTGAAAAACTACTTCAAGTTTATTGCACATTTGTAATTAATGTATATATAAGTACCTATTAATACCGAAATAAATCAGAATGAATCAGACGGAAGGATGTCCTCTCCCACCCCTACTTTCTGTATTGGCAAAATGATTACAGTGAGACTCATACACACTAAACCGCACTTAATGCAAATGATTTACTCTTGTCTGATTCAAGTTACAATTTTCTAGTCTCAGGTTTTAATTTTCTTGTTCTCTATGCGTTGTCTTTTCTATACTCCTGACTTATGCTTTACTTCTCCATCCCCTTTCATCTCCCATGTGTTTTTGCATTTTTAATAAATACCATAAACTTATGGCAATATGTTTCAGACCAATAAGCCAACATGTGCCTTTGAGGATTGCCAGTCAGCTGGGGAATAACCCTTTAAAGAGGAATAGTTGGAAAAAGAAATTAAGTTGAATACATGTTGCATTTAGTGTACTGAACGTAAAGTAGCAATTGTAGTCTGTGGATCAGGAGGTAGAGCAGTCGCCACTCGGAAGACTGATGGTTCGATTCCCCGCCTCCTTCAGTCATATGTCGAAGTGTCTTTGGGCACTGAAGCCCCATGTTGCCCCCGGTGTGTCCGGTCAGCTGCACAGCAGCTCTGCCATCGGTGTATGAGTGTGTGTGTGCGCTTGTGTGAATGAGAAGCAGTGTAGGTAGAAAAGTGCTTTATAAGTGCAGAACATTTACCATTTAGTCCCACAAGTTTTAAGTTTAACTTAACTTTTCATTCACTGATTATATTGTATATTTTTGTACCTAGACTGTAATCATAACTGTTGAAGACGGGGCTGCAGGTCACAGACTCATATATTTTTATATTGTAACTTTTATATTCTATTTATATGCTTATACTGTATGAATAGTTGTATCGTGTCGTCTCTCTGTGTGCCTTTTATAGCAGTGATGACAATTAGGTTAAAAAAAATAAATTCAAATTAAGATCAGCTAATTAAAAAAAAAAGAATTCTGAACATCCTCCTTGCGGTCAGGCTGTGTTGACATGCTCTGTCCCGCAGTGACAAGAGGTTTTTCCTGGTCATCGAGTCAATGGGATCAGAAGCTTGTTCTGTTTATGTATCTGAATTCCCAGCAGGCTGTGAAGTGTCCACTACCTAAAGCCAAACATAGAGCGTTGTCAGAGAGGTCGTGACCTTTCAGCCAAGGGGTTCATGTCCAATCAGAGAGGCACGAACACTGACGAGGGATTCAATGTTTCTGTCAGTAAGAGAGTTAATCTAAACCCGTCAGGGAAAAACACCTGACTGAGGCTCCAGTCACCTGCTCACTTACATGGTCCACTAATATTTCTGATATTACATAATATACCTGAATGTGATTCATTGACAGTACAGAGTACAGTTACTTATTTTGTTATTGTACGCACAAAGGAAATATAATCTGAAACTGATAAACAAAATCTTTATCTCATTAGATGAGTTCATAAATATGTATTGCTTTAATTACAGGTAGTTAATTTTGAGTCATATTCTAATATTTATTTTTGTCAAAGAAAATGCTTGTGACAGATGTAATGAAATTCTTTCCATGCTTTATGGAGACATACATTAGATAAGGACCTTGACCTTTGATGTCTAATCAGTTTATTCTTGACCCAAAGTGACAATTTATGCAAAGTTTTTAAGAAATTCTTTGAAGGTGAAACTTAACAAGAAGTGTGTGGCGACCGTGACCTTTGGCCAACAATATCTGATGAACAGTTCATCACGGAGGCCTTTAACCTTTGGCCAAATATACGAGGGACATTTGTGTCACTGCTTTAGTCTCTGCTTTAGACACTAGCTGGTACCATTATGTCTATTCGGAAGTAGACTAAACTATTTTAACTTCAAAACACAAAATGAAAAAGAATTCTTCTTAATTGATTTTTTTTACCTTTTTGTTTTTTCAGTTTTTTAGTAGTAGGAACTAAACCTAAATTAAAAGTGGGAAAGAATGCCGGCGTTCATCTTCAATAACACAAAATATACCATTTTATGTCTAAACATTTAGTTTCATAGTTTCTTTTCTCTGATGAAAACAGAACATTCAGTTTTCAGTTGGCTTCTATCCTCTGTGTTGTTTGGTACACATCTCTCTGCTCTGGTACAGCATTGAACTTTCAGTCCTCCTGAACGCCTGTAGTCCGTTGTTTGACACTAAACTATCACATTTCGAAAACAGCAGCGACTCTTCATGCAGCTGATGAAATATTCAATGATGCTTGGGTTTCAGCTCTTCACCAGCCTGAATCCTGTGGCCCACTGTGTAGCATCCCCCGGGTAACTCGCCCACAAGTCCAGCACCACCCTCACTGGAGTTTGGACCTTATCTGTGGAAAACGGGCCCCTGGGAGCCATTTCCAAGTCGAGCCCAAGCTCGCAGGGCAGCGCTCATTCCCCTGCACTTCTCTGCCAAGTGTTAAAAGAGAGATTCTTAAATATGGAGCAGCCATGTGTACCACAGCCTGGAACCTTAAATGAGCTTTTCATCGAGGCGGGGGTCAGAGTTTCTCCTCTTACAGCCCAAAGCACTCAGAGTCGAGGCCAGCCGCCTGCTGACCGTTTGTCCCACTTGGAGGATTTTTATTTGAGCGTTATCTCAGTGTAAAAATTCGGCTTCATAAAACAGACATTAACCACGGTAGAAATTTGATTAAAACATGCAATCGTCACAGATTTTATCAAAAAGTATGAGTGCTGGAAACCTGCAAGTGAACCAAAGTCTGTGTTCAGTGGTGCCTGCTCCAGAATGAGATGTTTACTGGATTTGAGGACCGGAAGCTGCACACAGGAGGAGAACATAGTCAAACACATGCTGTACATAGATGTACAGACACACACATGCTCAACACAATTCCAGCAGCACAACACACATTGTTTTAGTCACACTGTGAACCTGCTGGAGTATTCACAGGTCCTGTCAGCTACTCTGACTGACGCCACCTCAGCTGGGATTAGAAGTCATCACAAACTCAACGCACAAAGTCAGGCTGAGGGCGTTTCTATCATCCTTATTATTACTGTCGATTCAATGCATGAAAATCTAAGCAAAACACAGGGGTATAACGCAGCTTTACCAGCGGCCTGGCAGCTCAATGGGATATGCACAATGCTGGGATGCAGATGGTTGCAGGTTTGAAACCCTTTCTGACTCCTAGTTCATCCCCCACCAGGTGTGTCCCTGAGCCAGACACCAGCGCTAGCTCCCTGTAAGTCGCTTTGAATAAAAGCGTCTGTCAAGTCAAGTCAAGTAAAGCTTTGCTTCTCAGAGATCAGGCAGAGATTGGGCATTTTGAATCTTGTTTTACTGTTGCTTTTGTTATGGATAGTAAACTAAAGGCATCATACAGAACTCCCAGCAGCTCAGATGTGACAGTTACTGTGGTCGTACCAGTCAGAAAACACTGCATATCATTTCCAAAGTAATGACTAAAGCTGAGTATTAAACAGCTTTGATAGTTTTGCACATTAATGCCATGGAGTTGGAGTGTTGAAAGGGTTCCATTCATTCACTTCAATATCACTTTTCAGCAACCTTGTGCTGTTTTTGTGGAATATAATTTAACCTCTTTAGGATTTACATGACCAGTAATCAGTGTTTATCAAGTTTCATATCAGATGTTGACTACACAACTGGTGGTTAGTTTTTAGTTTTTATTACAGACAAGTCAGCACATTTATTCATGTTTTAATAAAACTCAATTTAATTAACACTTACTTTAAAGTAGAACCAAGTTCAGTTTTTCTTGTTCCTGGTTAGAAAAACTTGTTTGGAGAAAAATAACGAGTGTCAGAACTATTTGAAAACCTAATTCATGCTTCGTTACTGTAGTTATGTCCACACAGTTTGCACTGAGATACTCTAAACCTAAAATAACATGAACTTCATTTAGTTACTATGTCATCAAATATTTTTATTACTGATCATAATTATGGAAAAGCAATCACAACAATGAGACCAAAAGTTATAATGAACCAGTCTCGTGAGTCTTTTTTTTAAGGAAATGTATATTATATATATAATATGTACCAAATACATTAAATGACATAACGACAGGAAGTGTGGGAACGTTGCAGTGAAACCGGAGTTCTACAGTGAGGAGCTAGGATAGCCGTGTGTTCCCAAAATAAAGCCTGAAAGACTGCAGTGCCTACGATTGGGAATGTGAGCTATGGAGGCCCTCTAAGCCCCAGGACCAGATTCCTCCTTAAAATAGCGACGTGGGTGAAGAGAGATGTTCCCAGGCCACAGAGCTGCTTCCTGCAGGAATTTACACTTTAGTTAATTGGCGGTTTCTTCAAAGTGCAGGAGGACCAAGCAATATTTGTTATATATGCTTTATGGCAGGACTGGCCTGACCTTTGACCTGCTTCCTGTTGGAATGCTTCACATTATCTGATATGTAACTCACAAACAAAAACAAAATCATCAGGATGATGATCACTGTAAAGTGATTTTACTCCATGTAGGGTCGTTGTGTCTGCTCTGTGTGCAAACATTCTGCTTTTTAAATACATATTTAACAATTAATATTCAAAAGCAAACAGCCCCTTCAGGAATGGATGCAGGGCTGTAAAATATTAAGTTAAGATATAACACTTCATTCACATCATGTTATGTTCTTGTCATCACAGTTATTACAAGCAGCTAAGCTCAGGATTCATGCTTGTGCTTGTTGTGGCACGTGAAACAGGTACAGCAAAGAGAACAAAACCACCTGCAGTGAAAGGTACATAAAACTGACTGATACCTGGCGTGTCAAGCAATTAAAAGTGTGACTTTAGCCAAGGACAGAACCAAGGACAAACTGACAAAATACTTAGTTTTAAAGTCCAACATATCTTTTATTTTAAGTCAGAATTTTTTTATCAGTTCCATATGCAAAAATGGCAGGAAGATCGGCTGCTTGCGTTAACATCAGAGGCGACCCTAAGCTGGACCTTTGTGTTTGCTGCAGTGATATGTCAGGCTTCAAAGGATCCAGTTGTACGAATAATACTTTAAACAACCAGGTCAGAGGGGTACAGCAAACTCAATAATCAGTGTATGACTTTTTCTTGTTACAGAGTTAATACAGACATGCAGACGGTTCGGGTTAGGAGCATAAATCAGCTTTAGGTTAGCTCAAATAGGACCACCTATAGCACAACAACACAGCAGACTGTTGACATATTGTGAATGTAGCATAAATATTCATCTGAAGATGCAACCAAGAGATTTATTTTTGATCAATTAATATAAAGAGAGACTCTCTAATCTCATAATTGTCTTCCTAGTTAATTTGTTTATTAGTATAATTTAAGAGATTCTGAGAATAGAGGATGAAATTATTAAATGTCGAAATAATAATCCCCACTTAAACATGCAGTGTAAAAAAGCGTTGTTAAAACTGAGGGAATTAGCGTTGTTAGTCACAGTCACAGCATGTTCTGGAGGGCCAGGGGCCAAAGGAAGTAACCTGTAACTTAAGGTCTACGTCCCCCACCTGTTCGCCCCTGAGAGAGCCGAGACAAAACATCATCTCTGTATGATTTATAATGTGAAATGTGTCTGTGTGGAAATGACACGTCCCAACGATGAAGACGAATGACTTGTGGTGGGAAAACATCTCTTCAACAGATGAATGATTTACCAAGACAATGAGTAGAGGAGCACCACATGTTTCACACGTGACAACTTTATAACACTGACTATCATATATATATATATATGATAGTCATATATATATATATATGATAGTCATATATATATATATGATAGT
>JAUMHF010000023.1:20091940-20126208 GCA_032359275.1 Microctenopoma steveboyesi | reverse complement strand
TGTGTGTGTGTGTGTGTGTGTGTGTGTGTGTGTGTGTGTGTGTGTGTGTGTGTGTGTGTGTGTGTGTGTGTGTCAGTCACAGTGACTCCTTTGTTCCCACTCACTTGTGCCAGTCGCAGTGACTCGATGGCCAGTGTGTGAAGTGACTGAATCCTTTCACGGCACCTAGTTCACATACAGTTTAGTTTTACAGAGCTGCTGCCTGATAAGAGGCTCAGTTTGGTCCTCAATACCCAGATCTGTGAAGTTTAGTGGCCAAACCAAGTCGTATTTGTTCCTGTTTCCACCTCTCTCTCGCACTAAGGACATCAGCGCAGGAACAAATGGTAAATAGTTGAAGGGTTCTACAGTCATAAGGTTGAAGAGCAAGTTTTTCTTTAACTTCTGCACCATGTCCAGCTGCATCATGCCCTCAGTGAGGACAGGGTTTATACCTTTCACACAGCAGCGATAAAACAGGCTGTGAAAGTCCTACAAAGTAGAATGCCAATGGTTTTGGTTGCCAAGAGTTTATGCTAGTCTGGTAATTATATCACTATTAAAATGATCTATTATTCAAAAAACCTAACTTAATTTTACACTTGGTTACTACAATTAGTGTTTTGTTACTTGAGTAAAATGATTTAAAACACAGTAAATGAATTAAGCAAAAAGTTTGAAGCTGCATTCAGACTCAGTGAAGTACTACTGAATCCCGTCCCTGTCTGTATCACAGAGCTGGTGATGGCAGCTGCAGATTTTCATAACCATCTCCCATAATGTCAGTTCTCCCATAGAGCGCTTATTACGCTGGTGATGATAGTCATCAGTGCTAACATAATTGCAGCGCCAGCAACATCGCACAGTTGCCCGTTCACTGTATGCTTAGGTAAGGATTGTTGTAGGGGGCATGTGTTCTCTCCTGATTTACAGTTTAATAAGGAGTAATTTTTGATCTCGAGTACAGCGCGTGCGCGCGTGTGTGTGTGTGTGTGTGTGTGTGTGTGTGTTTGCAGTTCTCTGGCTGGAGAAAATAATGCTACTGCACATGTTGAGTTGATTAAGGTGCAGAGTCACTTGAGACAACTGATTCCACCTTGTTTTTATTGAACCTGTGTGTGTATGTGTTTTATATTTCCCAGTATATCTTTTACATATCCCAGTATTTCCCAGTTATCTTCCCTCAGAATACCAGTAGCCTTTAGATGATGATAACAATAATAACACTAATAAAGATAACAGGCCGATAGAGATTTACTCCAAAGCTTTTTTCTTTGGAGCGTCCACTCCTCCACCTCCGTTTAGCCTTCCAATGATTTTTCCCTCTTTTTTTTTTTTCCTAGGGCTTCAATAAGCCTTTTCGGTGCTCGTCGTCTTCCTCAGAGCGTCTGAACCATTTAGTTCAAGTAGGACAAGTAAAAATAGCCACAAATCAATCCCAAATGTTCTCGGGCTCTTCGCAGATCTCGATCTAGGCTAGCACAACCCAACAGGGGATAGAGTGACATTGCATTCGAAGCTCGGCACAATGACTGGCTGACTGGCTCTCAGAGGAAGGCATGTTCATTAAAAACACGACTGGTGACAGCAATGCTTGACACACGTTAAAAGCCATTAAAGAGCCAGCGGCAGATTATGGTTTGCTGAGTTATGATGATGATATGACCTTTTGGTTATTACGTGCTCCAGTGGAGATGATAATCCTTTGAGCTATTGAATTTAGCAAAGTGGAGACCATGTTGCCATTAGGAGACGTATATGACGTGTACAACACTGCGGCTGCAGTTCATTTCCAGAGCAAATTATCTATTGAAGAGAAATGTCACATAGTGTAAAGTCTTTGTGTGATTTCACGAGAGAGAGTCAAAATAAAACAAAGACCTCCAGGGATAAGGAGTAATGTGCAGTCATCAGCAGGCGAGTAATAATCTTATTACAGTTTATGTGAGGTACATTCATACCATTGCTTTTTTTTAAATGTTACACTCAGGCCACTTAAAGCACTTTGAAAGCCAAGCAGTCTGGCTCCCCCACAGCCAATGTGACCGGCAGTATCCGATCTCCCAGCATCATCACTTCAGTAATGCAGATGCTGATATTAGTGTTTCTGCAGCTCTAGTACTCGTATGTATGTCTCTTTCTGTCCTCATGAGTTACATGTTTGTTTTCAGCATTGGGGACGTCTATTGCATCACACCAAACCTAATTTTTTCTTGGTTACAATAGCAGATGAGAAACCCTGTTACACAACATGACAGCCTTTGCACAAGCAGAGTGGGTGCAGACACAGTTCAGCAAACTAACCTAAAAAAAAAAATAAAAATCATAACTGAAAACATTCGGAAGGAAACTGATTATGTCTTTAGGAAGCAGAAACACATTTATGCAGCCCCACTGTGCCACGGGCAAATCAAAACTCATCTTAAACTTTCAATCCAGAAGTAATGATGAATAAGAACTTTGGGGCCATGTGTGTTTATACAACGCTTCTACTCTATGAACATTATATTTCATTCATCACCTTACCTGACAACATATACATCATACCTGGCGTTAGCAGAGGTCGCGCTGTAGTAGCAGTGTTTGTGTAGAGCCAGTCATACTTTGTTTACTGTGTCCCCACAAGCACCAGCTCTGTGCTCGTTCTATTTGTTTGGTGGGGGAAAATCAGCAGTGCAATGCAAACACTTGGTTAGACTGTACATCATCTCCCTGTGTGTGCCGTGGCGTGGGTCTAAAACACCGTCTGAAAGCAATCCTCAATGTGTATGTTTGTAGAAATGCTGAACAAATTGAAAGCTTGGTGTTGGTGGCTCAGCAATCATTTGCAATGGAAATTCCATGACCCGGGATGCCCAATCCTTCACATCCCATTTAACTCGATGGAGCACATGCCAGGCCTGCCAGCACTGTGAGCAGAAGGAATTTAGCTCAGATAATGTCACAAAGCAGGTCTGGGGAAAAAAAAAAGCTTTCTAGTCATGACTGCACCACTAACCTTTCAGTGTAAAACCTCTAGTAATAGTTGTAATGCCTTTGCAGTGGATAGGTGCAAAAATGTTCAATATATCACTGAAAGAAATGAATGGTTACATAATGTTTTTACAAACTTTCACCGTTATCCTCCACAACATCCATGTGCTAATAAAATCATAATTTATATTTCAAAATAAAAGTCCCACTTGGCTCAAATATGTTTTTGTTATCATTGCTCCAGGTATGGATGTCTAACTTACAGTTTTCATATTCTTCTGCTGCTTTACACACATTGTAGTGCTGGATGCACCTTAAAAAAAACGTGTGTGGAAGAAAACGTATCTAAAACACAGTGTTTTCTTAAGACATTACTGTATGCGAGTAAAGCTGCAGCCTTTTCAGCATGCATCGAGGGCTGCAAATGTCAAGTGTGCCTGTTTTTGTACGTGAAGCTGTGTTCACTCATTTCAAACAGAGGCCTTTTAAGTTGTACGCCATAACATATGAAGCCTAACACTTGCAGTAATTACCATATTCTGAAATACTGACCATGCTCTTGACCAGGAAAGTTCTCCTTTCTGTCTAAAATCAGTGAAACTAAGCCTTTAGCTACACTGTTGTTCTTGCATAATCCCCACTGCTCTATTCTGGGACTTGTACACAGCTCATGCCTGGTCTCTTTGTGTGTGTGTGTGTGTGTGTGTGTGTCTGTCTGTATTACCTGCCGTTTGGATTTCAATTAACACACAGAGGCTGTACCAACGTTATCTTCATGAACAGTGATAATCCAGTTAAGGGATGGAAGATCCCTCATGAGCTGTATTCAGTTAGCCGGGAAGTGATAACCACGCTCTGTGTTTTATGAATGAGAAGCCCCACAGTGGAGAAAATAAAAGGCAGTTTTAGATCTGCTGCCTTTTTGCCTGCATATGAGCTTGTGGTAATGTGCCCATCTT
The DNA here is from genome assembly GCA_032359275.1 of Microctenopoma steveboyesi. Lineage (NCBI taxonomy): Eukaryota > Metazoa > Chordata > Actinopteri > Anabantiformes > Anabantidae > Microctenopoma > Microctenopoma steveboyesi. The sequence continues at coordinate 20,122,297 of JAUMHF010000023.1, read as the reverse complement.
TTCCATAATAACCTTTTGTCTGGTACTTGAGTGATTTTGGCTCTTTAAGGAAGTATCTCAGTTGTTTTGTTGTTTGAGCTTGACCCTGCTGAACCGAATAGTAGGTGCCAGTTAAAACTTTATAAGGAAAGTTTTAGCTAAGATTGATTTTCTTTACGAAAAGCAAATAGACTTTTCAGCTGCAGCTTTTGTAAAGTTTATTTTCTATTTTCGTGACAGTTTGTAGGAGCTACTAGCATGGGAGAGGATGTGTTGAATAAACCTGAGTTATTGATTTGCCCTGCAGAAATGTGGTGTGATTAGTTATACAATGTCCAAAAAAAAGAGCTAGTCATACCTACCTCTGTTTTTCAATGAAGGCCCAGCTCATAACCTGAACGGCGTCAGTGTTTTTATACACACGAGGCAGTTTATATTTATGTGGTTGTTTGACTTTCCTGAATTGCACCCACTTGGCAAGAGAGGGGGTGTGAGAGAGAGAGAGAGAGAGAGAGAGGTGCTCGCCGTTCTGCTAGAGTAGTCAGGTCAGTTTATGATGGAGCCGTTTTTCTGCTTGTGAATGAAGAATGCTGTTCTGAATCGTCCTGATGCTAAAATGCCTCCCTCCTCCTCCGGCACACAGAGAAACATGCCCACATACATCGGGCCTCACAGTTAGACAATGGGACTATAGACCTGTTTCCATGACTTCCCTCTTTGACCAACCCAAAAGCACCATTCATCCCTGCCTCAGTCACGTGACCTGGCAGGATTGTTGTGTAGTCTCTGCCCATCCCCTCCACACCCACACCCCCACACACACAGACAGGAGTCAAATGAGCTTTTGTCAGTTTGGTTTGTTCCTTGAAACATGTCCTCAGAGGCCCAAATCATCAGTCACGGGGAAGCTCCGCTCAAACCCTTCTCCTTTTTCTCCCCCCACTCACTGCTGCTTTTCAAGAATTGCACTTTTTTTCTACATCACATACTGTTGTGTCTTTGCATACAAGGAAAACATTCTCTCGACTCTCTTGAGTTTATTCCAGTTGTAGCGTTTGATATTTCAAACAAGGAATTCTGCTTGTCTTTTAATGTCAAACATGGGGAAGTTTAACGACTCACAGAGACAGAAAGGATTTTCTTTTCTTCGTATTACTTCTTCTTGATTCCTATGTAGAAATATTAAGAGAGACTTTGGTTTTTGAGTTCAAAGGGAAAATACATAAATTTACAGTATTTGTATATGCCTATAGCAGAGCCAGCAGGAAAACACTGGATATTTGGAGAATAATCATAGTTCAGTTTTTATTTAGTATTTGTTTTGCTGAGAAACGCGTTTTAATCCTATCCAGAGGTTTGAATGATTTATTTCAGAATATGTTGAATTTATTAGGAAGGACTGAATATCTACTGTGAAAGAGGCTCGTTTGCTCTCAGATGAGCAGATCAATTCCACTCGTGGCATCTGTCTGTTAAACTTGAGGCTACAGGCAGCAGCAGCAGATCATCCGAGCTTAGCGTATCGACTAAATACACTGGAAAACATCTAGGTTTGGTCTAAAGTAAAGAAAGTCACAACTTCACACATTATTACATTTTTTTAATCCGTACAAAGCGTAAATGTAAAAAGAACAAGGTCAGTGGAGCGGAGCGTCGGTGCCTAGTATTGAATCTCACATGCTTATAGCCTCACATTGACCAGATTTGGAAGTGGCTGATTTTTTTTCTATTATTTATTTTGTAAGTCAAATCCTCAGGAATGAAGCAAATAAGTGTAGTTTCCAATGAATGGGAAACTATTTCTTTGCTAATCCCTTGAGCGTTGTAATGCTTAACATGCGCTGTTGAGAAAACAGAATGTGTTTTGCACTGCTGTTCTCCAGCAATTTGTAAATAGATTTTGAAGAGAAACAAATCAGCATCTGTAACATACAATAACAGTGTAAACTAGTCTAGAAACGATGCATAGCCTTCATAAAGTCCAGATCTCTGACCAGATAATTCCTTCATGTCTGCTCTGACATGAAGGAAGCTGGACTGTATTTATTTTTTTTTTGAGCTCCACTCATTGCTTCTTTGATTTGTACAACTTTGGCCAAAGAATCAACAACTTATCATTAATTTGGGGTTTTCTGTTGTTTTTGCCAATCCTGTGCGTGCAGTAACATCATTTAGAAATCCAACTATGCCTGAGTCCAGTTTCTATCAATATTCATCTGAGGTCACGTCACATATTAAGAATAAGCTTTATTTAAGTATGTAAGCACACACAAGGAAACCCTCTCCTGGGCAGAACCAGTCTCCAGGTCTTATCCAGGCTCTTCTTTACAGCTCTATGCTAATGGTCCAGCCCTGTAAGTTGATTACACCAGAGAGCCAGATGGGCATGCAGCCACGCAAGCCACTGTGGAGCCTTCTGGGAACGCACATAACATAGCTGACGTTTTTATCTCCCTAACCCACATCTTGTTCTTGGCGAAGCCGAGATAACTTTTAAAAAATCAGTTTGGTGAAGCTTGAAATGGAGATGTTCCCACCTACAGAACTGGTGATGGTGCTGTGTCTTTTGTGGTAACTCCTGTTCTGAGATATGTAATCCTCATTTCCAAGGTTCCTCAAGACATAGCACTAAAGTAGACGCTAATGTTTACTTTCTTATTTCCCCAGTCACCATGCACACAATATGGGAGATCGATTGCTTTTATCACAACTAGATTCTAACGGTTCCTGCAGCGCAGATGTTTCCTGCTGCTGTAGGAACTCACAGTTGGATCAACAACATCGACTTTATTTCCATAACTCAGCCCCTCTATATCTGTCAGAGTGGAAGAGTTGCATTGTGGAGAGTGGGTGTTTGACCTGGATAGGCCTCTTTCCACCAGGGCTGAGAAGCCTGAGAGCAGAAGGTCACACTGTCAGTGACTCACTAAAGACTGTAGGTTCTCGCACACACCGCTCCTAACCGGCAGTGAAAAGGCTTCCAGGGTAAACGCCTAATTGTTCTCCCTTTTTTCTTGTTAAGCTCTCGCTGCCGACCTTGATGCTGACTGATATTGAGTTATGTAATGGGGGAGGACGGCGTGTATTTTTAAATCTAAAGAGAAAAGAGATTGTGTTTGAACAGAGCACATAGACCATTGTGTTTCAGTTAGTGAGGCAATGAAGGAAAGAAAAACATCTGTATTAGTCACCTTATATAACACTCTTGAATACAAATGCTGTAGAGGATTAAATATATACGCCAGGGTATTTTAATGGCACAGGTAGCGTTTCATAAGCACTTAAAAATCCCAAAATACGATCCTGTTGATCAGGTACCAAGCGACAAATGTCATTTATTGTATAATGTTTGTCTACTTACTTACCAGAGTTGTGTAACTCAGATAATGTAAACACAGATGATTTCGGTCATCGTTAGTCAAAATGAGTGAGATAGTGGAGCGTGTCTGTTAAATGCCAAAAAACTGTATCATCCTCATCAATATAGTCTGAATTTCAGATGGGGCATGGTTACCTCGAAGTGTAGCAAGTTACAGATTGGGAAGAGAAGAGAGGGAACTTGTGTAGATGACCGAGTGTGTTTTTGATGTGCCCTTCTGCTGCTTTGATGAGTGGCTGTTCATAGATAGTCTAAGGATGTGGGTAATTAACACCATCACAGCAGACCAACAAAACAAGAGACACCTAAACTTACTGCACTGCATGGGGTTTAGTGTTCACTGTGGTTCAGTCTATTTCCCACTGAACCTCCGTTGTGTAAAACCTCTGCGAGACAAGCCAGCAGTCAGCAGCACATTAGCTCCTGTGTGTTCCCTTCCTAATTATTATAAACTATCACGGAGGATAATAAGAGGATACCAGCACAAGCCATGGGCAGTGAGGACCAGCGAACAGTGTAACTCTACTTATCATTTCACGCAGTGAGATAGGCCAACAAGTATTTGGTCCAATTAAGTGGCTGCTGTAGCTAGCGGGTTATTAACTTCGTTACCTCACTTAAGGTTGTGGCTGTTTGCTACAAATGAAACGCGTGATTTAGACTCTGTTGTACTCAGGAAGGCTGTCTCTGTCATCCCCGTGAAATGACCATGCGATAATACGACGATGTACAAGAGCCATTATTGAGGAAAAACACGTGAGAGTTGATTAATACAGCTGTTCCCAGTTAATCAGGGTAATTAGGATGCTTTAGAGCAGCTTGGACTATTTGGACTAATATAGAACTTTGGATTTTCCCAGAGACTGTGACAGTTTATCAAGGGTATGAATAATTTTGGACATGGCACTTTTTGCTCAAATGTAAATAAAAGCTGAGAAATGATTTTTGTCCCTCAATAATGCCTCTTGTACATAGCTGTATTATCTTTTGGGAGACACCTATGTCATTTCCTGTCAAAAAATAACTTACTGGTTGAATAAATGTAACTTTAAGTCAAAATTTGCCAGGGGTATGATTAATTATAGGCTTGACTGTAGGCAGGCACCTGTTACCAGCCACAGACAGTTGTTTAGTCAAAAAGGCCACATGAGATGAATAATTTCCTCTTTTTGAAACTCAGATTTTGGGAAGCAGGGCACTATGTGGTCATGAGCCTACTTATGAAGTATTATTTGACAAAGCCACGTGCAGTTTGGAAACTAACGCGCGTCTATAATACAGAACCATATGTAGCACAGGTTGCTATACGTTAAAATGCGATTGTAAGGCGTGTTGCTCCTCTTTGAGTAGAATAAACTTTGATGTGCTTTTGAATTATAGATCATAGAATAATGTTTGCCAACAAACTCCTCTGCATGCAGACTGTGGGAATGGGCAAATTTATTCACCTTTTTTGGGAAAAATATGTGAATATGTCTGAAACACTAATTGACTGAAAGTCGAACTTTGACATTTTATATTTGGCAGTTTTCAGATGAGTCTCTGCTCAACCAGCATGTGCGAGTCCATGTTTTGCCCGTTGGTAACATCTGGTATTGTGGAACATGAGACTTTATGTTTCCTAGTAGTAATTATGTCCAACATTTTTCATTCAAACATTGCTTCAACTCAACCAGCCGCGCATACTAAGTTTGAATAGCTCGTGCTATTAATCCTTATACATAAATATAACAATAGTAATAAGTAATTACTACATATTATATAAGAAATAACTGACTTCAGTACTGTCAGTTTGCATGCTCAGCTCAACAATCAGCCATGAAAATGAAACCAGTATTGTGTAGGCCCCCCCCCGCCATCAAAACGACTCTAACTAACTAAGGCGTGGACTCCACAACACCTCTCGAGCTGTCCTCTCTCACCATCACATCAGCAGCACATCCTGTAACTCGTAACTTGCATGCAGCAGACTCCCACAGTAAGCGGTGCACATGGTGGAAGATGTTCCCACTCCGTGGCATTTGTCGTCAGAATGCAGTGATTAATCTCATTTAGTTATCGTTCACCAGATTTATACATATTTTGATGAGCCACTACTGGGAAACACGAGTGCACGAGCAGCTTCGCCTTTCACTGTGTTGAAAGGTTGACACGCATGGGGCAGTACGCTGGATGGGTCAGCAAGGCTGAACGATCACACAGTGTCTGGGTATTCACCGGGGAGCTGAGTGCTGAGCCTACAGATCATTACAGCTTTGCCCAGTGCACTGCCCACTGTCTCCGTCTTTGTGAGAGTTCTGTGTGGCTCGCACAAACATTCGTCACTGTCTAGCCAGGATTCGTAGTGACAGAGGTGCTCTATAGTTTTTCCCTTCCCGAGGTGTCCGTGTCATTCAGGTTCGCGTTTCGTGAAGTAACAAATCGCACAATGGCTCAACTCACACCCAGGCCTGTGTCCTTCACCTTATGTTTGGCACAGAAGACGGACGTCTGTAGGGATAGGATGCGTTTCTATTACCGTGTTTTGTTTTCACTGGCGTTGCTGGGTTTGAATGTTTTGCTGCTTGGATACTAAGTAGTAAGCTCTATGGGAGTTCGAGTCAGTTTTAAAAAGCCTGGATGTTGTGCCTTTGTGAGCTTCACACAAACCAAGGTTGAGCTCAGCCTGGGTGGAGTAAACATCTGCGTTTCTGCGACACTTGTCTAAAATGAAGACGTCATCGCCCTGCTAAAGCTGCAGATGTTTCATTCAGGCATGCAGCCTCCTAGCTCACGGCCAGGGCTCTTTTACTGTAAAACATCTGACTCACTCGTACGCTGCTCTGGGTCTGTGTGTGAGTAGCGGTAATCCCATATTCCTTGGATGTCTTTAAACAACAGCATTGCATCCATCTTTATACATGTAACGTATTTTTAAACAGGATTTGAGGCTTTCCACATAGTAAGTCACATGGCTCACAGGTCAGGCTGTGACTTAGGTTCAGAGCAAATCACTGAATGAATAAATGAGTTTGCAGTGAATAAGATGAAAAAATTGCTGCTAACTGATGTTCATTCAGTTTAAGCCGCTGGAAAGGGAAAGAAAGAGCTGGCCTGGCTCTGCCTGAACAAAACAGCATAACAGGTGTCTGCCCCTCTCATTAATATACATCTCCTTTGCTAATTGATGGCTGACCTTCACAAAAACTGCAGGGTAGCGATGACAGATTGAGATTTAATGCTAGGTTTTAGGCCACAGTATTTCTTGTAATTATGATGCATCATTATTGAGTTATAAGGGTTCTTGTAGACTTGCTCAGTTATCTTTAGACTAGTTGTTTCTCACTGTCTTCGTCAAACTAAGCTGCTCCAGAGAGAAACACTAATGAGATATTTATGATCTTAACCCTTAATTAATCCAGGCAACACAGTTAAGTGTGTTTCTAATTTACAGCTATGTCTTCTTTTTTTTACGTGTGAATCTTGCGACTCCAGCACTCTCACTTTGATGGCTAAAAGTCTCGTCTTTGAATTTTGCCGCTTTTTTTCGCTGACAGACCTGTTTCCTCTTTACTTTACTTTACTCAACAAACGCCTACTTCCTCATTTTGTCTCCCTCAGTACTCTTCTGGTCGCACTTTTTGCCTGAAGCGAAGCTGTTGTCAAGTCTTTGTCCATGTCTCACGATGCTGAAGGCGCTTCTCTTGCAGACGGAGGCTAAATTTGCTTAGGGAAGAACAATGTCTTCGGCCTCCTTTTAGCTGTTGGTTGCAAGCTGATTTGGAAGAAAATACAAAGGCTTGTTGGGTGTCAAGTTTTCCGGGTGAGTCCTCACGTCACAAGTGTGTTTTCTTCCTTCCTGCGCGCTACACAGGATGCAGTAGGCCTCAGGGTGTGGCTCTGTGCAGCCTGCTACCTTCCTTGCTATCCAGTGTGTCACCAGTGGGCACGGACATTGTGGTTAGATCTTTTGAAGTGTGGAGTAGTGAATGACTTGGTGATGGTAAGTACTCCATGCCTGTTGGTTGATCCAAGAAGGAGTTCACTGTGGGTTTTCCACATTTAACCAGAGAAGAATGGAATTGTCAGATAACGGATGTGTTTTGTGGCCGCATCGTTTTGGGGAGGTTGTGATTTTAAAATGTTTATTTATGTTTATAAACATAGTTACATACGCGATACATCAGCCTCATTTTAAAGGTCATTGGGTTACAGTATGAAGGATTAGCTGTGTGACTGTGGGTCTTTTTTGTCCCCTTGTCTCCAACCGTACCAGTGTTTAAATATCTGGGTACAAGAATACCATCACTGTACCAAGTAATTGTTTCTGAGTCACTCAAATTGCTGGCTTGCTCTGCTTGCAACACACTGTTTAGGCTGCACTTGTACCTTGTTCAAAAACACATTGTAGCTCCACGCTGCTCTGTGTGTGTGTGTGTGTGTGTGTGTGTGTGTGTGTGTTTGCGTGTGTGCGCACGCGCGCACGCGCATGTGTTCAGGCGAGGATATAAAAACACATGTACAGTAGACTGGCTGTAGTTGTATATTCTTAGTAACCTGCTGATTTGGTGGGCCCTCGTTGAGCTCGTACCACCTCTGCAGGAGGACTGTTGGCTGCTGTAGAGAGTTGACAGGATATCCTGGTTGCTTTTGTGTAGTGAGAACCAGGTTATGTTTGCTGCACAGAAGTCTGCTGAGAGGCTCACATGCCTGACAAGAGACGCACAGAGAGAAGTCCCCAGGCTGTTGTGATGTCTGTCAGTCCAGCCAACCAACATCAGAATGTGCTGCAGTGAGTTAGGAAAATAAAAGCATCTGTTGCCGCGTGCTTTCTTGTTTTTCATGTTGGCACATACACATGCATTTTAAATCTGGTAACACTTCCTCCTTTAGTTAGTTGTAGCAGGCATATGTCTAAACCCTGACCCCAGCCTTCCCCCTTTAACTCTTTTCCTCTTCCTTTTTTTGGAGTTGTTTTGTCAGCCCTTTGTCTGAGTGAGCGCTTTTAGGGTTTTTAGTTTCAGTCTTTTCAGTTTTAAATATTATTCAGTCTGAATCCAGTTCAAACAAACATAAGTATTGTTGTGTTTGGGGGTTAAAATGTGAGAGAACTTGACTGTGTGTGTGTGTGTGTGTGTACACCTCTCCTTAAAGGTGTAACGTGACCTTCCTGTGGCTAGTGTGTGTAGGTATAGACGTTATGCTCGGAGCAACCACAATTCTCGGTCCTCTGCACCATGTCGGATGGCCTTTTGTTTCAGTTCTCACATAAAGAATGATGCTCATTTTTTGTAGACACACACACGCACACACACGCTCGCTCTTGCAAACCTGGGCCCCTACGGCGAGGCGGGCCCTTTGTACAAGCATCAGATGAAGAGCTCGAAGGGGTCCTTTTGAAATCCACCCAGCAGACACACCAGTCCACAGGCACAGACAAAGATGTCTGCATATAAGGCTTTTGTAGACACTAAGATACATACACTCTCCCACACTGGAGACGCGGTGGTGTTTACACACCTCAGCTTAAGCAGCTAGATGTAGAAATTTAAGAGCATTGACTTTTACAGTATTAAAAAAGTGATTTTAAAGTGACAGGCTGATCAGCTTCTTTTCTAAGTATCATGTTTGGTTTCCCATATTTGATTACATGCTGCTGCTGTTTATGACAATAACAGAATACAATTAAAAGCTCAATGGGAAATATAAAACATTTTTATTCTTAGGAATTATGAGAGTCGTGTGCTGGTTAGTCACACTGACAATGGCAAAAACTGCTGCCTCACGTTCGCTCACACCAATAAGATTTGGACTGATAGGTCCCAGGAGGAGTCGACAGGAGGGGATGCACTCTCCTTAGATCATGTTCCCCGTGATATTCATGCCCCAAGTCTCATTCTGTTCTGTCTCTCCTCCCTCTCCAGTGTGTCCTGAAATCATTTAATTAAACCTACTTCAGATCGCTAAAATTGAGCGAAGAGGCTCCAGTCATTACGTCATGCAGTGATGTTTTAATTTAGTCTTAGTTAGAAACTGGTGTGTTTGCTTCTGTCCCGGAGGTTGACATGAACACCAACATTAGCAGCTGGTTTCTTCTCTTTGTGTCTTCATTTCATAGTTTGCTGTTCTCCTTCCTTCCACACACACCTTTACTTCCATCTTAATCTAATTATTTCATGTTTATTGTCTGCCTTCCTTTAATCACCACCTCCTCCCCCCTTTCTCAGCTCAAGTTCTCCCCTTCACCCCCCCCCCCCCTCTCTTTTTTCTGCCCTACCTCTGCAGATGATATGACCCTCACGTTACACATCATGAATTATTGAGGTGAAACCCAACACTTCTCTGCTGCACAACAAATCACAGGATTTCTCTCTCATCTGTGTCTCTTCCTTTCTCCCTCTCTCTCCTCTTTATTGATGGGCTGGTTCTTTAATTTCTTCCCCTGGCAGCAGATCAGATTTCCGGTTTTCTGAGGGTAATGTGATATGGCTTCTTCTTTTTTTTAAAGATAATTCTGAGGAATCATGACCACTGCAATCCAGACGCTGCAGGTGTGCTGGTGTTTGAGGACAGGAAATCCTCAAAAGTTGTTTCGTGGAGCAGCGTGTCGAATGCAGGAATAATATCAATCAGATTAGTGTCCGACCATTGACGGCCTGCATGCTGTGCTGGTGTGTGGAAGCACTGTCTCTCAATTACATCTGAGCCAGTTTTCAAGGCCGCTCACCTCTGAGTCATCTGCAGTTCTCAGAACGTCATGACGAGGTGCTTGGAATATGCACTAGATACAAAGTCTTCAAATCAAAGTCTTTAATACTTCTAAAATAATATTTGTCTGATCTGATATTTGATTCGTACAAGTTATGAGGGGCTAATGAATATCGACCAAACTTTATGACAACTCTACCAACTCATAATAACATTTCACTGCCAGGCCACAAAATGTGAATCTAGTGCCAGACCCTATAAGAAACATCAGAGAATCATCAAGGTTATCTAGATCCACAGTGAATGTCTGTAAACTGTTTAATTTGTTATCTGCCGTTCAGACATTGAAGTGGTGATTGTCAGGATAACACTGAAACCCCAGTGGCTGAAGTTGTTGCGAGTCTGAAGAGTGGCAGCTTTACAGCTTTTATTGACTACCTCTCTGTCTTCCCGGTATTGAGAACGATGGGAATTCGTGCGCAGATGACTAACATGCCGTTGTCTGTAAACTACAGCTGAATGAATCACATTCGCATGCGTTGTGTGTATGTAGTAAGGCGTGACTTTGTGAGCGACGTTGGTGTAGTGTGTGCTGGATCACGCTTGTCTAAAGGTTTAAATGCATCAGTCGCAGTGTTTTCGCTCCACATCTTAATTATTCACTTTTCCAAGAATGGGAACCGGACGCATGGTTTTACAGATGGGGAGGGAAACATCTGCTGCATGTCGTGGACATGAGCGAAGGTGAAGTGGCTCTGAAAGTATTTAACGTAATTTACGAAACTACTCTAAGCTGCCATGAACATACTCGCGTGTTTGAGTGGTGAAATACGGTGCAGAGGGGTGGAGTGAGTCATCTTTGTGGAGGGGTGACAAATGTGACTCGAGTGTGACATGCGCTCTGGGAAGAAAGATGCATCCACATCTTGAGGTATTGATGCAGTGGCTGCCATGGCAACGGGGCTTTGAATAAAGGCAATGTGGATTATTATGGGGTGACTCAAACACAACACCAGGACAGACTCATTATGTATACTATCTTTAAATGAACACAAGCTGGCGCGGGGCCGTGTAGTAGCACCCTGGCTGCAGACGGAACACACACATTTCATTGCGCCCTCTGCTTGTGTTCATACACACATGCTTAATATACAAACACACACACACTTTTCTGCTCAGGAATTAGCCGGAGCCAGTTTTTATGTATTATGGAGCGATATTAAATATGTAAACCAACTTCTCCACCAGGAACTAGGGGCATCCAGGCTCCGTAATTATTGATGCGTTCCTCAGTCAATTTTGAGGATATCTGTGATACATTTTCCGCTGGGTAACTGTGCAGTGGTGAGTTTCATTAGTCCTCCAGCCAGCACACGGAAGTGGCTTCACCCAGCTCCCCCTGTTTGGTCCGGTGTGACTGTGACTCAAACTGGCTTATCTTACTAAGCCACGGGGTTTCAGGTCAATCCAGATGTCTGGTGTCCTGTCACATTGGGCACATACGATAAGCCAGAGACGAGCAATGCTGATCTACAGCCTTCATATTTGTGTCTCTTTGTATGCATCAACACGTGTGGTTGCGGTTCATATAAACCAGGACGTACATGTTTTATGTAATGAGTATTGAGTCTGTTTCTCGGTAGCATTTCATCAGTGGCTGTTTTGTGCACCACATGATGAGGGAACTCATGTGTTCAAAGAGCCTTTAGGTCAGTGCAGACAGTGACCAGAGGGAAATTATCTCTGCTAACAACCTGCTTAAACTGCTGTGGAGTCTTGCATGCTGACCAGCTGTGGGTAAAGTCCTGATATATCCTCTGCCTGCACCTTAGTGGGAGAGTGAATGCTGCTTTGTCCTCCTGCACGTTCATTATCAGCATCTAGTACAAAATGAGCTCCTCGTCTGTTGTGCTTGGTTTCTGCTGTGTCTTGGAGGAAGATGGACAATCTTTTAAAAAACACTGTAACTTTTCAGTTCACTTATTTGCCTGTGAGCTCATTAGCAGTTAAACTTTAGAGGGAGTTTGACTCTGTGTAAGTGTATCTGCCCCACCCGCAGGCCCTGATGCTCCGTGTGTCAACAACCGCAAATTAAATTAGGATCTCGCAGGAAAAAGTAATCTCTGGGGAACAATTTGGAAAAGCTGTTTGTCTGTTTTACTTTGCATAAGTGGATGTTAGAACTACCATGTATTTGAATAAGCTGTTCAGCACCAGCATGTGCGCTGCAGGTTTTTTTTTTTCCTTAACCGTGACACAAAAAGAGGTCTAGCAACGCATCTGTGCTTTCTATATTCACATTTGTGGTGCATTTGCAGCCTGACCTTATGGTTTTAGGGTTTAGTGATATAAGGGGCCAGTGTGCGTACTATATGTGTGTCTTTTCAAATACACTGGTTTTAATAGGTTAATTGACTCACCCATTTCCTCCAAATTGTTAAATGCTGTTATTTTAAGCTGTTCACAAGCTTCTACTGGAGACAGGAAGTACTGCTGTGAAATGTTCAGCTCTGTCCTTTTCATATGTACTATTCTCTGAATTTAGAAGACAACCTGAAATACCGAGTTAATGATATATAACAATAGTTTCCTTTTCTCCCTTTGCCTCTTTTCACCCTTGTCCTGCAGGTTTGGATGAGCTTCTTCCAGTAGTAGAGGTGTGAGGCAGCGAGACCCACACCAAACACCCCACTCCTTCCGCCCACCCCCGGCAGCCATGCCGCCGCCGGCAGACATCGTCAAGGTGGCCATTGAGTGGCCGGGGGCATTCCCCAAGCTCATGGAAATAGACCAGGTAGGTGTGAGGACAAATAACGACCTTCTAATCAATGGTGGCCTTTAAATCCCCTGATGCCTAAACCGTGTCTGTGACAGTGAAACTGCAGATGAATAAAAAGCGTGTGGTGCCTGGACACAGGTCTGCACAGTCATCTGTTGTGTAAATACAGTGCTGCTACCTCATGTCAGTGTCATGTTTATGACGGATGTGCTGCGTGCGTGTCTGTGGGGGATGGGCACATGTGACCAGGGGATTATACACGTTTGTTTCTACTAATTATGCTGATTTGCCTAAAGGAAGCTTCTTAATTAAAGATGTCACACAGCCACACATGATGAGGGCCGCCTCTAATTAATGGTGTAAATTTTATTCCAGTAGATTCCAGCTATTGTCAGAGGTCTTGGTGCGTATAATGTTATTTTTTACGTGATTTAGATAAAGTCTGGATCCGTCGTGTCAGCTGTCTGGGTTGGATTCCAGTAATTGGAATTGTTTGCCACAACTGTTGCTTTCTGCCACTTTACTGGTCATTAATGACACAGGCAGCAGATTATATCAGCTGCGATGCAAAGTCTGTAGAAGATAATTAGGTTTTGGCTGTTGTTTTGCCGACGCACTCCATCCAGTTAGTATTTCTAATATATTCTGCACAGCCACAAATTTGATGGTGAGTGAAAGGAAACAGGGCTTAATGACTGTGAATGGACTGTTTTCGTGGTTCAACGCCGTCACAGTGGTGACTCTGAAGTACCCTCAGTGCATCACAACACATTCCAGGGATATTCATGACGGGGCTGCTGTGAGTTACGGACAAAATGCCCAAACTCAGTCTGAGATTTTCAACAATGCCATTGTGATGTTTGCTGATGTCATTTCTAGTCTTAACACCTGATCAGTGGCCATACCATAAGTCAGTGACGGTCAGAGGTCTAACACACAGTGGATAACAAAATAATAAGCCCAAACAGTGACGTGATTACTGTTACGACGTTTGATTACACACGCGGTGTGTAAAATAGCCTGTTCTCTGTGCAAGTGTGACTCACAGATGGGCTAATGATTGTACAAGCTATGATTCACCGTGGCAACTGGAGCTACAATTGCCCTTCTGAATGGATGAATCACTGAATGAAACGTTGAACTATGAAGTACATGCACCCCTGGGTTCGCCACGAGGTGCTTTAAGCACTTAAGTGTAGATTTAGGGATGATGCAGCTTTTGTTTTTAATGACCCCTTATCGGCAATGCTCCTGCAGCCTGAATCTGAAAACATATTTTGCTCCTCTTCGGTCTTTCTTTCGTCTTTACTTCCTTGAGTCACTCCCCCCCCCACTTCCTCCGCTCTCCTCCACTTCTCTTATCTCCCCCTGTCATCTTTCTCTTGTTTCTCCTATCTGTTACCTCCTCCTCCTCCTCCTCCTCCATGCCTTTTCCTTTCTCTTGTTCTTCCCCCTTTTCACTTCTCCTCCCTGTCTTTTGTTGTAACTGTGAAATTTGTGTGTGCCTCCCCCCTCTCTTGTCCTCCAACACTACTCCCCCCCCATATCTCCCCTGTACAATAGGCCCTGCAGCAGCATATGGCTGTCTGAGTCATGCGATGGGAAGTGTGTGTGTGTGTGTGTGTGTGTGTGTGTGTGTGTGTGTGTGTGTGTGTTGTTGTTTTTCAGTTTGTTTACGTGGGTCCAACTCTGCATAAGTGAAATTGTGTGTGGGTGTGTTTGTGTGGTAACATGCATAGTTGTTACTATTCGTGTGTGTGTGTGTGTGTGTGTGTGTGCGCGCGTGCTCGCAGCTCAGTGTGTGTCTACTTGAATCCAAGGGGTCGTAGGGAGACTCATATGCATCTGGTTTCTGGTGGTGTTTGTTCTCCTGTTGATGTTAGTTTGTGCGTTCAGGTGCATCTGCTTCCGTGTCTTGTGTTTTCGCTCACACCGTTTCTGAATCTCCCCGGATGTCTTCGGTGCCCTGCAGGTGCAGCGCGTCAAGCGTTTAGGAATTGTTACAAGTGTAATAAGCTTTTTTTGTTGTTATTGTTTGTCGGTATGAAACGGTTCTGAGGGATTAATCAAATCTGTACATTTGTTGAAATACATTAAAGCACAAATCACATGTAACAAATCCATGTGGATTGCTTTGTTTCCTGCTGCCGTGGGTTAAAAAGGGTTAAAAATGTGCCTTTCTACTGACTCTATACCAGCTGCAAAATTAAGATGTGTCAGAAAATATGCAATAAAGTGCATCCTTGTGAGTAATTATTGTTTGTAAGACACTGCTGCTATCAGGCATCGTCCCCACTCTGCTAGTTGTGTAACGTAATGATGCTGGAAAGACAAATTTGCAGTGTGCTTGTTCCTCCTCCCACTTAAAAGGAGTATTGTGTCTGGTAGCTGGAGCTGAATGGCTGACAGAAGGCTTGGAATAACATTAGATGAGATTTCATATGTTTTATTATCATTATTATTATTGTTATGTTTTATTTTTACCTAATGCCAGTGAACAAGATGAATACTACACATGTACCAACTGTGAGACTTTATATTCCTACGTAAGAGAACGTAAAGTTTGTGGGAGTAGAGTTTCATGTGATTCCCTGATTAAAGATCATTTGTTGTAAAATATGAATTAATATGTTCAGAACTTGGGAGGACAGTGCAAAGATGTTGGCGTATATATTTGGCGACATTATTTCTGCTTCTTAAAATTCTGGTGAGAGCTAAAATAAAGGGAGCAGGTGGTTTCTGAGCGGTGCTTAAGAGGAACAGAAAGATAATATTATAAAAACAATATACTGTATTACATTACTGATATACTAATGCTAATATGACCTGTTTTATGATTTAAATATCCACACATTTAAATGTTTCAGAACGATTTCAAGCTGGAAAAAGCTTTGATCCTTCATAAGGAATCCCCCCAAGCTGTGCAGAAGTGGCATACTGTCTTTGAACAAACGTTTGCTGTTTCTTTGATGATTACGTGTATTAATAGAAAACATGATGATTTACAGTATCAATGGGTTATTCAAGTAGTGTTCAGGTTGTTGTATTTTTGTTGGACACAGTACTGTATGTATATATATAAAAACATTCTTAAAAATGTTTTTTTAAAACCCATTGATTTGATGTTGTAGAAAGAGGCACCTTCGGATGTTTGGGTACGTGTGTTTTCTACAGTGTGGCAGAATACAGTACAACCCAGAAAGCCTGGGGATGCCGGCAGAGGTGCACGGGCAGATATGAAATTAAAACTGACTGGCAGTGCGCTCACACACGCCTTGTATTTGTCACCTCAATTCCCCATATGCGTTTAGCTGGCTCTCGGTTTTCCTCCAATCTTCTCTGCTCGTGTTTGCTGTTGTTTGCCTTCATTGTATTCACGTTGCTTGTTTTTCTTCTCCTTTCTCTGCCCAGTGTAAACTCCAGAAAAGCAGCGATGCAATCAAATCAGCCACAATTCTCTGTGCACCACTATGTGCAGGGATGTTTTCATGCCTGTGTGCTTTGAAAAGATTAAGCTTGGCACAGTGAAGCGACACTAAACCATCCTTATAACGTTATTTTGCCTTTAAACATCGGCTGGTGGATAAGAAATGTAAACTGACCTAATGAATGGAGCAGCGCTGGTGGGATGTACTTTTCTCAGATCTTGTATCTAAGTAAAAGCACATAAGCTATACTCCAAGTTGTAATTCAAATGTTGGAAGACTCACGGAAGACAGAATTTAACTCCAGATGTTCCATGTAAAATATATATTTATAGGTATAGGTTTTCTTAAATTACTGAGTTAATGGTGCAACACACACGGTCAGCAGTTGGACAGTTGGATAAATGCAGGCTCCTGATGAACAACCTTTCATTGTGCCAGTCCTGTAATATAAAATAATTGCAGCTCACTCCGAGTTGAATGTTGTTTTAGGAACTCGAGCTTGGACTGTGGACTAAATGTACTTTGGTCTTTTCCACACAGAAAAAGCCTCTCTCAGCCATCATTAAGGAAGTTTGTGAGGGGTGAGTTTGCATTTACTTCTGTCAGTATGTGTGTATGTATACACATGGTGTGCACAATTAAATGCCCTTGCGAATGATTCTATAGAGACGTCCTGCAAATGCCCTCTTTAAAGCTCTCTTTAATTTTTTTCAATTTTTAATTCCAGTTATGTCATGTTTTTTCTCTTCTTTGCTCTTAGCTGGTCCTTGGGGAACCATGAAAACTTTGCTCTGCAGATTGCTGATGCGACAAATTTCTACATTACAGAAAAGGTTTGGTTATGCGATTTTTAACTCCAGGCAACAGTATCCACGGTACAAACTTGCCTCCAGTGAACACTGAATGCTGCTCTAACTTGATAATTCTCCACAGAATCGCAACGACATAAAAAATGGCTCGATTCTGCGCTTGACCACCTCTCCTGTAAGTTTCTTCCCTTTAGGTGCATTCGAAAATACATTTCACATTTTATTTATATCGATATCTGTATATGTTGTGTGTCTTTTTGCCCTGACTTTTCCCCTCGCCCTTCTCCTCCTCCTCCCACCCCAGTACCAGACAGCAGTCCAGCTTCACGAGCGGATCCAGTCGTCCAGCATGGATGCCAAGCTGGAGGCTCTAAAGGACCTGGCCAACGCGTCGCGGGATATCACCTTTGCCCAGGAGTTCATCAACCTGGATGGCATCTCCTTGCTTACTCAAATGGTGGAGAGTGGGACTGAGTGAGTTAGTTGTTTGTGCTTCTCTTTTGCTGTTTGGGAGTTGCTCTGTTGCTGGTTTCTCATTTCACTATGTATGATGACTGTGATAGAGAACAGTAGTAGTATATACAGTAGATTTCCAGTGGCATCCTGCAGAGATCAGTACACAGCGTGTGATTTGATGTAGATTTTACTTTGACTCAGGAGCGTGAGCCACTCAGTATGCAATAACTACTACTGATGTTCGAATATTTCACATTTAGCTACAGCATTTCTTGGCAACGGTTTTGTGCAGCAAGCCACCTTACCTTTAGTCAGTTGTGTGAACTTAAAGCGTGTCCTACTTCAGAGTCGAGTAGAGTCCAGGAGGTCTTTGAAGTTGCACTGTGCATTCTGACTGGTAACGTTCAAAGCTGCTGACTGATGAGCTCTTTCAGTAGCACTACGTAAATCGTTTTATTAAGCTGGTTTTTGCTTTTGCATCAGGTGTTGCAACTGGTTTCCTTTTACATGCCTTTGTTATATGAACTGATGTGTAGTGAAACGTGTGGCAGGATTTTTTTGTCACTACGGCAACGCTGTCATTAACAAGCAGCTCTGGGTTTGTTAAGGTGACAGACTTAAAGGCAATGTCCCCGAAAAGTTTTTGAAATAACCCTTTTATATTAGTATGTAAAAAGCCCATGGATCCTGCGTGTGTTTTTAAGTTCCTCACTGTGAGCATGCTGGGAGGCGAAGGGACCTGGAGACTCTGAAGGTTAAAGTGAGGACCCTTTTTGCTGAATAGGAATTTCTCGGCCGTGATGCCAGGGGGATGCCAGTGTATGTTAGTGTTGACGTGCTAATAGCATAATATGAAAGGGCAGAATAAAAACCCAGAGGAGAATTGCAGTAGCATTGAGTGCACATGAACACATACATGGTACAAACGTGCAGCAGCTGCAGCAGCTGCAGCAGCCGCCATCCTTTTGGGACGCTCTCATTTTCTGCTGCATGCAAATTTTCAGTCTTCATCACTTTTACTTTGTTTAAAGACACACTCACAAAAGGTCAGGCGTGCTCTCACTGTGGTACAGTACAAACCTGTACATGTACATAAACATAACAGAACCACATGTTGGTTTTTGTGGCTCCGAGTGAATCTAATAGAAATAGTTCTCCTTGTGCTGACTTCCTAACTTCAACAGTAACTAATTGATGTCTGCTGTCACTCTCTTGGTATTCTATGTACATGAAGTCTTCTCCTCAGCACACGCCACTTAACAATAACCTGTTTCAGCAATAAACTAACTAATTAAATTGTAAGCCAGAAAATTATTAGAGACACTTTTTCTCCTTTTGCATATAAAGTTCAAACGATGAAATATTCGACCCCGTTTGATCTCAGTGCGACAGGTCATCACGGCGGCACTGATGTTGACTCCACTCTGATCCTCGCTCTTTCATTAAGTATGTTTCATGTAAATTAACTGAAGAGGACTGAAGAGTTTAGAAGTGGCGTGTGTGTGTGTGTGTGCGTGTGTGTGTGTGTGAGAGAGAGAGAGAGAGAGAGAGAGAGAACACATGAGAATACAAGTGGCTCAGCTGCATTTTCACCTCTATATGAGGAGCTTATGAAACAGACGCACAGAGAGGTATCGGTGTCTGACACACACACACACACACACACACACACTCATTAGTGGGCCTGCCAACTAAGGTGGTGAACTGTAATTATTCAAGAGGCTCAGTGCTGGAGACTCTCAGGCAGAGCGCTGCTGTGATCTAATGCTTCTGCCAGAGGTGTTGTCCTGTATTCATTTGGAAATCATTTGGCCTGCTGCTGCTGTCTAAACAGGCTCTGCAAGTCGAAGGCAGATGTCGGCCTCTGTTGACGGAATCGTGGAACAGCAGCTTCTTAAAGCACTTTGACACAGACGCTGTTCAAAATGTACAGTGCAACTTTAACCTGCTCAGAGGTTCAACGAGTCTGCGTGTTCGTTAAAGGTTGTTTTAACTGGAGCCAAAAATGTCGTCAGGAGTGCAGCGTCCTACAAAAGCTTGTTATGTTTTTGTTACCTCCAGCTTGCTGTGTGAACATAAGGTTTGCAGCAAAGCTGTTAGTAAAGCTTAATGAAATATTGACGTTTGCTAGAATTTACCTGAGCAGAGGGACTTCCCTGGAGTGTGGTCTGTGTCAGGGATGTTTATACTTTAGCCCAGATCGTGATGTGTGCTGTTCCCTGCTCTGTGCTGGCTAAGACTTTACCGTTTGGTTGTTTGTTTCCCACCTGTGACACCAAAGTTTCTCAAATCTTTACAGGCGCTATCAGAAACTACAGAAGATTATGAAGCCCTGGTAAGCCCCTCCCCCCCAGCGGGGTAACCTCATCAGCTCTGTGCTCTTCTTAACTTGCTGGCCGAGTATGCATGTTTAAGACTGGCCTCTGTGCCGTATGGGATATTTTCCCTCTTGAAGGAAATGTCACACTGTTTTGCATGTGGCTTTGGGCAAATAATCAAACAACCTCTGCACCATTTGACTGAAAGAATACCAAGATTTATAGATTTAATTAGATGTTTCATAGGACAAAAAAATCTATTTTTGCAATATAAAACTCACTTTACGTCCAGTTCAGTTGAATTCTTACTCAGAATGATGATGAAATCTTGGTGTTCTTTACATGATGAGGGGTTACTGTCTGACCTCTCTACGAGACTCTTTTTCTTTAGCTAAAAGATTCACTTTCTCTTCAGCATCATTAACTGATGGCCTCTATCATGCGAGAACGTCATCTGTCCTTCATCAAGGGTTCCTCTACTCAATTTGTACTTCCGCTGTAGGTTGCTATAAGATCACTTAATATGCAGACCCATAAAGCTCTGTCGATCCACTGTGTAATGAATATTTTATTCATTTTAGATTGCTCAGCCATGTGGCAAACAGGTTTTCCTTTGTGTTTTAACTGTGTCAAACAGTAGAAAGACGTCATCGTTCATTAGATTTTCTCAGTAATGGTTTAGTTTATATTCATTCCAATGTTGTTCATAGGTGGAATTCATTAATTCAAACGAACAACACACCTCTACAGTAAAAAGATTTGCAGTGCTAGATTTGACCAGTAGGGGTCTGTATTGTAACATTTATTAAAAAGTTATAATGCTATGGAAGATTTACACTTACAGAAACATATTTTTAACACCAACTACAACATCTTTAAATTTGATTATGAGTCCTACATTTTCCTATTCTAGATTTGCTATTCTAGCCTCAGATAAAACAGATGTTTAACATGTTTCCTGCTTTGGCTTCTTCCTGATAATTGTGTAACTGCATGACTTCACTCAGTAATGTAGCTTACTGGCCCCGATCGAACACTGCGCCGTCTGCCCTGCTCCTGCTGGTTCCTGATGGGAACCTCCTGCACTTTCTTGATGGCCAGTCTGTCTGCATTGCATCGTAAATCTTCCTCTCCCCTTTTTTTTTCTTTGTCCAGCTATGTGGTTGCGGCATTGAAACTGTGCTCTGTCCCCTTTCTTCCTTTCCCTCACCTCTGTCTCCTTCTTCATTACGTTCCAAGCCATCTGGGCTTTGCAGCTATACACTGGTCCAGGTAATCTGTGTGAGAGCAGTTTCCTATGGTTTTGTGTGTGTCCTGTCTTGTAGTTTTGGCGACCTATTGTCTTTCACTCTGACGGCCTTCGTGGAGTTGATGGACCACGGCATTGTCTCCTGGGACACTTTCTCTGTGGCCTTCATTAAGAAGGTCAGTCAGGAAAATGACGTATTTTAACAGGGCTAGAATGTAAGAGGACATTAACACCACTGTCACATTCCTTCATCACACCTGCTTCTGCTGTCTTTCCTACAGATTGCCAGTTACGTGAATAAATCGGCGATGGACACAGCTGTGTTGCAGCGCTCCCTGGCCATCCTGGAGTCCATGGTGCTCAACAGTCAGGATCTTTACCACAAGGTGGCACAAGAGATCACCATTGGACAGCTTATCCCACATCTTCAGGGGTAAGTGCATGAAAAACTAGTGTCAGTATCTGGTACATGCTGATAAATGCACCTCAAACTAGAAGATACTGAATCCCTTCTTTACATATTTAATATTCTAGTTTGGACCATTTTCTTCTTTTCTAGGACTGATCAAGACATTCAGACCTACACTATTGCCGTCATCAATGCGCTCTTTCTCAAAGCTCCCGAGGAGAAGAGACAGGTGAGGTTGCAGTAAGAACACATCACTTTCACACTGGAAGCTGTTGGAGCGCAGCTTACTTAACGTGTACGTGTGTGTATTGTTTGCTGTTTAAGAATAATCTGTTTACATACAGTGTATTGCAGCAATAAAAGCTTGTATGATAAAAGCACCCTCCTCGTCCTTGTTTCCATTTGAGTTTAACCATTTACTTTCTCCATACTTTCTCTCTCCATGATCACTTGCCTCAGCACCACAGGGCTGAGCGATGTGCTTCGATCTTAACTAACTCACAGCTTTTCTCCCGTGCAGCATACTAAGGCACATTACGCAGCAAGACAATATAGCTATGACCAGTCGACAGGGTTCTGCCCAAAAGAGTAGTGTGATCGGCAGACGGATATGTTAAGCAACCACATGGACTTGTTTTAGATGATAGGAGAACTGTCTCGTCTTGCTCAGAAACGTGGTGAGGTGAATCAATAGAGAGGCAGGTTCATAGTATGACACTCGTATTTTAAAATAAAATATGGCTAATGACACTATTTTTACGGCTTACTGTGTGTGTGTGTGTGTGTGTGTGTGTACTGAGCATAAATAAAGCTGTTATTACGATACTAAGTCTCATACCATTCTGATGCCTGTGTTTCCTGCCTCCACTCCTTTAACCAGCGGCACCACTGACAGAAACTTAATTTTTTTTAACCCCCCGAATCTTTTTTTTTTTTCCCCACATTCACTCACTCACCCTCTCTGTCTCTTTGTCTCCAACTTTGTTTCCTCACTGCACACGATATGGTAGTTTGATGAGCACATTGTGGACATCCTTAATTGTCCCCTGACAGTAAGTGCACCCTTGATTAGCACACTTTGTAGTTTGTAGTTAGTGCATTCAGTTTCCCTTCTTTACTTCTTTTCTGGGATGGCCCTATCTTTTATTGCCTGTCACTGCATACTTTGCAGTGTGCCATGGCAGTTTTCTTTTTGTTTTTGCCCACATTCATTTTTCATTTCAGCACATAGAATTTCAGAGAAGAATATTTTTGATGACTTGTGTTTCTAATTTTTTTTCTTTCTCACTTTCATTGCTTTTTCCAAACTTCTTTTCCTTTCTCTTTGTTTTTTTCCTCCTATTCTTTCTCCCCCTATAGGAGATGGCCCATATTCTTGCCCAGAAACAGCTGCGCTCCATCATTCTCAGTGTAAGTGTAGCCATATCTTCCTTCTTCGCACCTCAACCGTCGCCTCTGTGTTTCTCTTTCCATTTGTTTTTGTCTCTTTACATGTGCTTGGGTCTATGCCTCTATACCAGAGTGATATCAGAGGGGAAAATGACACCTGCTGCTCCCGCCTCTGCCTGGTTATTATGTACTGTACTCATTTTCTCACACCTGTTCCTGGTCTCTCTTTCATCCTGGTCCCTGTGAAATATCTTTTCTCTCTCCTCTGTTCCTTTATTTGATTTCTGATTCCTAATTCTCGTCATTTACTCCCCAATCCTCTATTATGTTATCTCTTCCAAACTCCAGATCTCACCTGTAAAACACGTCCTCTCTGTTTTCTTCTCTTTATCTACTATCTCTCACACTTTACTTGTCCTCCCCTTCTGTTCTCCTCATAATCCCTCTCTGCTTGAACCCATGTGGTATAGAATGTGATTCGGAGCCCCACCCCGATCAACGATGAGATGGCCCACCAGCTCTACGTGCTGCAGGTGCTCACCTTCAACCTGTACGAGGACCGCATGATGACTAAGATGGATCCCCAAGATCAGGTGGGTGTATGAAAGGGTGAACAAATGGGGTAAAGATGGGATGCAAGTATCAACACTGGGAAAGTACTTGGGATTATTTCACCTGTTTTAGAGTTGGCTGTGAAAGTGTGTGGAAAACTTCGATCTGCCCGACTTTGTTAATTAAACGTCTGTTTCCCTCCGGCTATTAAGAGTTTCACATCATTTGTCATTTTGACTTTCTAATACCATTACCAGTAAAACATAAGGTCCTGTTAAGCAAAATCTACTCATACTTCACAGAGAAAACGATCCGCGTGTGCTTAATGAATAATCAGTCTGTCTAACCGAGGGCAGCCTGCATCACAACAACTTCCCTCAGACCCTGCAGGTGCACAAAGGGCAATTCCCAAGAAGGTCTTTTCAGGGATGAAAAAAGAGAGAGGTATATATCTTGCAGGCAACTCTTACCACCACAGCGAGCAGGCTACAGCTGCCAGGAGTAAATAATCATTGATCTTTTATTCACCAGCTTCTGGGCAGACTGAAAGCATTTTCTAACAAATGTATGTGATGTTAAAGCAAAGACAGATAGATTTATCATCAGTACATTAATTATCTTCTCTGCGTGTGCAGGCTCAGAGGGACATCATCTTTGAACTGCGCAGAATCGCTTTCGACGCAGAGTGCGATCCCAACAACAGTGGCAGCATCGAGAAGCGCAAGTCTATGTACACGCGTGACTACAAGAAGCTCGGCTTTATCGTAAGTGGTACTAACGCGTTTCTTAGGGCCTCGTGAACCTGCCTGTTAAACTATTTCTCAAAGCGCACACAGGACTCAGGACTGGGAGGAAAACGGACTGTCTGTCTGTCCACCAGGCGTTGCTGTTAGTTGGACATTAATTGGAGTTGTTGGTGTGTTTTCACATTGTGCTGATGACCACTCTCACATTCTCCCTATATTTTTAAAATTCTTCGGTTGTACGCAGTGGTCTAACGGCTCTTTCCTTCCACACTCCCCCGGCACCCTGTGTGCACAGCAAAGATACGACCCACCATAAAATCCTCCCTCTGCTTTCCTTGAGAGCTTGCAGCCACAGAGACACACACTCGCAAACACACTGTACACACACTGTACTTATTTTTAGATACACTGTTTCTTAATACGATCACTTGTTTACCATGTAATGGATCTGTGCTGTGCTTAGGTATTGGTTTGTGCTGCAGGAAAAAAGAGCATGAATGAATAAAATATACATAAAATAATAAAGATTACAAACACTCTCCTGCTGCTTTGTCTCTCTCAGAACCATGTGAATCCAGCTGTAGATTTCACCCAGATTCCTCCAGGCATGCTGGCTCTGGATAACATGTTATACTTTGCCAGACACCACCAGGACGCCTACGTCAGGGTAAGAATACAAATACACATCTTATGCAGTTATTCTTCATGTAGACACATGAATATATAAAAATATAAGGTGTTTCTCATCAGTGATCACCTCTGCTACCTCTGATGCAGCTCAAATGTTATAATATGATTACAAACACTCATTTATTATTGTTAATTGTGTTTTAAATATGTTGTGTAAACAAAATAAAGATGCAGCACGTTCACTATTAAGATAAATGAGAAGTGAAAAATATGTACACAAGCAATGTATTTTTGCCCTTTTGTTTTAATGCAAATGATTTGGTTCATGCACTTGCAGCACTAGGTTATGGTCACACCCCCAATCTACCCCTTACATCAGCTTGTGACTTGTTTTTCATACCAAAAATTAATTCAAAAAATACTTTGTATCACAACGTAATTATTGTATAATGACATTTACCACAAAAACATAATTGCCTGTTACAGTTGGTTGGTTTTTGCAAAATCAGGTTAGTTATGTCTGTGTACCTCTGAACCTAAAAGTGAGAGAAGATATGTCTTAGTACTGCCAATTAATTCCTTATCAGTTGACCAGAGGTAAAAAAAAAAAAAACAGCGCCTCCGATTTTCCAAATTAAACTGTCACCAGCTATAATGACTGTGGCCTTGATGTCCTCATTTATTGTGCACTGCAACCATCCACATAATTAGAGTGAATTCCTTTCAGTTTGGCACATAAACGTCAGGCAGATCTCTTTTTACTGGCAAAAGAAATGCATCTTATGTTTTATTCAGTCACAAACACTGCGTTGGATCATTTTTAATCTTGACTTTGTCGATCGTCTGTGTTTCTAGATTGTGCTGGAGAACAGCAGTCGAGAGGACAAGCACGAGTGTCCATTTGGCCGCAGCAGCATTGAACTGACCAAAATGCTCTGTGAGATTCTGAAAGTGGGCGAACTTCGTAAGTGTACACTTCACTTCTTCTGTCCGATTGAGCCTTATCACTCGCTGACCACTTTCTTAGGCACACCTGTGCAACCCAAGGCAGTCCAAAACCACGGCTCTGCCATGAATACAAACCATTAGAAACAGCTTGATATACTAAACATGTCCTAATATAGTCCAATAATGAGTTGGATGGAATCCGGTTGTAGAGCTGTACCTAATAAAGTGGCCAGTGAGTGTCTATAGTGGGACAGGAAGCTTTACCCACAGAGGTGCATATAGATGTGTGCAAAAATAGTGAGACTCACAAACACACACATCCCCTCCCTGTTACAATGAAAGCAGTCATTATGCTCAGTAAGTGTGCTGCAGGGAGTTCATTATTTAGTGATGTTCTTCGCCCCCAGCGAGCCCCTTTCAGTCTAATATAGTGCCTCTGGGAGGCACGCTGCGCAGAGAAAGAGATGCTGGGCCCACGTCCACTCCAAATTGATGTGCCCTTTTCATTTGTCTTTACTTGTTTAAATGGGCGAGTTGGTCTCAGTTCTGCTGCAAACTGAGCCCTGCTGCTCCCCGTAGAGACGGAAACAGCATTTTTAGCTCAGTTTGAAACCGATGTGCCCTTTTCGTCTGCTCATGTCTTTAATTCATAGAGGATTTAGACTTGTCTGCAAACGGCAGGAAGTGCACTAGACTTTGTACCGTGAGAGGATGCTGTCCACTGGAGGACATTCATTCAGATTCACTCATCTGTTCTTAAAACCACTGTTCAAAGTATCAAACTGTGCTATAATACAGAAATAATCCTATATTTCTGATCATATTGTGATGTCATGTCCTCTTGTTAACATGCTCGTATCTGTGCAAGATGCTGTCCCCTCCTCCTCCTCTTCCTTCATCTTCAGTAAAGGCAATATTTCATTTTAACTGGCAGGGCGCTTCTACACTACTTGTCTTATAATTGCATTGATGTAGTTACCACACAGATGGCTCTGTCCTGTAAGGATGGGGAGACTGAGCCAAACGCTTTAGTCCAGTTGAAGAGACAGTGAGCAGTAACAGAACAGGTCTCCCTCAGTGCTGTCTCTGTGATCTACTTAAAATATAAAACATATTGCTCTGACCACATTCATGTCAAGCTGCGGCTTCAGTGACCACAAACGTCCATATCTCTGTGGCTTTCTTTGTCATGGCTTTAGAGCCGTACATACAGGAAAATCCCCAGGAAGAATACCAGGTTGATTATGTCATTATCAATAAGCATTTGTCTCCTGAGAGACCTACTCGTTCAAATAAATGGAGCTTGCTCAGAATCTATGAAGACCACACCTAAAAATTCTCCTGCATCATTTTATTGTCCTCCTGGGCTCCATGATAGAACACTTTCTTATCCTTCTAGCAAATAGTGTTCTCTATTATTTTGATGAAGAAGAAGATGCTGTATGGTTATGACACTGTAATTTCCCTGCAGGACTGAACACTGGTGTTGAATCATAGCAGTGACCTTCACTTATACATGTGGGCTTTTCTGTTCCCAGTGGCTATATAATGTCCATCTTCTCAAGGCTGTGAACCTACAATTAATATTTATGATGGCGTATAGTGTGTGTATGAGTGTATGTGTAAGGGGTGTTTGGGATGAAGGAAATATTTTCAGTGTTATATCAAATACATAGCCTGACAAAAGATCATTGGGACAGCTGAGAGAAAATAACATTTTCATATGCTGTGTCCCAAATCCTAATGTTTCCATTCATCTCTGTCACATTTTGTCACACACAGGGAGCATTATGTGCATCGTGTCCGTATGTGAGGAAGCAACTGTGTCCCAGACTAATCATAATCTGCAGTGTGTCTTCTCTCGTAGAGCGCTAAGTGCATTTTCATACACACCCCATTAGCCGTGCGAATATTAACGCACACTGATGAATGTGTGAGTAGGATAACTGTAACATGGGCCAGGCAGGTGTTGTAAGTGCTTAGTGAGTAACGGCTGGTCATTAGTGTGTGTGTGTGTGCTTCTCGCAGAGGAAAACTGGGAGAGAAATGACTCTCGGCTCTCCACCGACTGTGATCATTTGGTTGACCTTTCAACAGAGAAGCAATGAAACACCTGACACTAATGAGGACGTTGCAGGTTGTTTCTGCATCTCTGTAACATTTTATCAGTTTTGATACAGTGGTATTTAAGTCAGAGTATTATTAGAAACGGTGGCACATTATTTCTCAATAAGTGTAAAAATGACATCTTGAGCTTTTTTATTTTTCATATTGAACTTTTTCTTTTAAATTCCAATAAGATATTTTTTTATCTAGCGTGAGTTGCTCCACTGCTGTAGTCTACATGGAAATATCAAATACAGTGGGGTGTGAAAGTTTGGGCAACCTCATGATTTTCCTGTATAAATCATTGCTTGTTAAGAAATTTCAATTCAATAATATCATGTAGGAGACACACACAGTGATATTTGAGAAGTGAAACGAAGTTTATAGGATTTACAGATACAGAAAATATACAGGAAAATCATGAAGATTAACAAGGCTGCCCAAACTTTCACACCCCACTGTATCAAATCTATCAATGAGTCGATATGTATAGACTTGTGTAGACTGGTCTGGTCTTATGTCATTAAAATTCTGCATCTTTCATTTATCATTCACTAATAAAATGTGGTGCAGAGCACACATGAGGAAGATGGTTACTGTGAAACTGCTGTTAGACTCTTAAAACTTCATCAAAGCAAGTCTGAACATAAGCACACTGTAATTTTCCAAAAGTTTCTGTAGAAATAGTCTAAACCCCTGGTGAAAAAAGTGAACTGCAGCTTTTTCTCAGCTCCACGCGCCCCTGTATATGAATGCAGAAGAAAGAGACGGCGGATTAATGGTGACGGCTTTGGCGTCTTAGTGGCTCGTTTGCTTTCGTCTGTCTGGGTGAAATGCCGGCCTGGCGCTGGCAGAGACCAGACATTCGCTTTTTGTTTTTTCATGAGGATAAAACACTTGAGCTGTTGAAGCTGCTTCTCTTCACTGCTCGTCTCCTCGGGCTCTTTGTTGCTTCATTTTTCTCACTCTTCATTTTTTCTTTGTAATCCTTTCTTATGCTTTCACGCCGTTGCTCTCTTTCTCCGTCCTATGAATTTGACAAAAACAACACTGATACATAGTCAAAGAGCAACTTAAACTTCTGTAAATGGCACCATTCAAGAATTAGTTAGGACAGAGAGCCTTGATGTCTCTCCGGTCAGTGGGCTGTCATCCTTCCACTTTTTTAAATTTCTCTTCAGGATTAATAAAGTCTTTTTAATCTTGCATCTGATTCTTGTTTTGAGACATTTGACATTTTAAACTGAGATATTTCTGAGTAGATTAGGTCTTGGGGAAAGCTGTCAGTTTTACATTCTACATAATTAAAAACACTATGCAGGTGTCATTCTCCCTCTTGTCCCCGTTTCCCCCTCTCTCACCTTCTTCCATTAATTCATACCCTTACACTCTTGTATTTGTTGTTGCCCTGCTGCAGATCCTAAAAGATTAATTGTCCCACCATGTTTCTGCTGGTACACTGCGCTTAATGGAATCTGCGTCAGAGAGGCGCCGAGCCATGACTTTTCCAGGTCCCCTTTATAAGCCAGCCCATGGAATATTTATGACATTATTTAGGAAGGGCCAGGCACGGTGAGTAATGGCCCTGCTTGGTGATTCACAGTGTGCTGTCTCCTTGCTGAGATGGAGAGCTGTGCAGTGAGCCTTGGCAGGTCCAGGTATGGACAAACACACGCTAAGAGACTCTCAGATCTCAGGAAGAGACTGGAAGAAAAATATCATATAATATAACACATGCATTCATTGTACAGGCAGGTCTGGGCCAGAACAGGCCATATTCAGTACCTTGGACAGCTCCACTGTCTCCACCTCTGAAGTGTAGCACACCACAATATATCATGTTCTATATTTAGATAGCTTATATATATATATATATATATATATATAGATATAGATATAGATAGATATAGATATAGATAGAGTCTGAATTTCTTTTACCCTGACACAAGATGTAGTGGCAACTGTGGATCAGTTCCTGGACAATACAGTGTCCACTGAACCACTGTTGCCTAAAATACTGCTATCAGTCAACAAGAGTTTCCCCAAGTAGTAATTAGTTTTACAATTCCTAAATCAGTCGTGAATACACTACTTTATTTATTTATTAAAATTCCTAAATAAAGAGTACTCATTAACTTAAACAGTAAAAATACAAGGCCTGACTCCACAGAGTAGAAATTACAAAATAACTGTAACAAATACAGCGCCGGGAGTTCGCCGGCAGCACTAACACACAGACACATACAAGGCTGAATCTTTACTCACATTCTCTGAAAAGCTTGTTCCTCGTTTCGCGGAGCTGTCCCGGTCCGTGTCCACATCACACTCATGCCGTGTGGGCTCCTTGTACCTTTCCACCCGCCGCTGCCACTAGCTAACGTTAAATTACTACACGTTAACCGCGCTCAGACACTAGCTAGCTAACGTTAAATTACTACACGTTAACCGCGCTCAGACACTAGCTAGCTAACGTTAAATTACTACACGTTAACC
>JAUMHF010000023.1:20047588-20091840 GCA_032359275.1 Microctenopoma steveboyesi | reverse complement strand
GCGCTCAGACACTAGCTAGCTAACGTTAAATTACTACACGTAATTAATCCGATAACATGCGGAGTTTGCTTGTTGTCAAAGCCGAACCATCACTGACTCCTCTTTATTGCAGTTAATTGCTTTGCCGTTTAGACAGGTAACAGTTTACTAACTAAACGGTGAACTGAATCTTTTATTCCACTGATGTGAACGTCACCTTTTGCCCAGGTACTCGCTAATGTGGAGCGCAATACCCTTCTTCACCACTACGGCTGAGGACAATGCGCCAACCGCTACACCCCAGAGGGGCGCTGTTTCACGCACTCGGTTAAAGGAGGCGGCCTGTATGTTTGCTATTATTAATAAAAAATGTAAATAAATATTCATTACTATTGTTTGTTATAGTCCAGGGCTGCTTGGACAGAGAGAGGAAAGGAAAGTGTATTTTACACCATAGTACGTTTGGCTTGGTCAGAACCAGTTGATGATTGGTTCTGATTCCTTTCACACAGGAAAAATCCAAAAGAACCAAAATGCGTCACGTGAGAACGTCCTCTCTGCTTATTGGTCAGGTGTGTCTGGCAGGGAGTAAATACAGGAAGTAGATCCTTTTTTGCCCCAAAATTTTATTAAAAGAACAAGGTAAGTATAAAGCAAGACCACACCAGGGGGCCAAATCAACCATACATAGAGGAATATACGTGCACACACACACACACACTCACACACACACACACACACAGCTTTACATACAAATGAATAAAATAAACCATTGGAAGTAGATCCTGTGTGATTGACCACTGCATATTTATATGACAGAGTAATTAACAGTGGTTTGTGGTGCTCCTGGGGATTGTTTATTACATTTAATCACTTAAATCACATTTATCTATCTATCTGTCTATCTATCTATGTATCTATGTATCTATCTGTCTATCTGTCTATCTATCTATCAGGCAGAGTTCACGATGTCATTGGTAAACGTTTCTTGGGCTCAGGGAGTATCAGAGACAAATATGTTTCACAGATGTACAGACACCTGTTGTACTGAGACAATGACCCCCAGTTAGGTGGTCAAAGGTCACAGGGGCTGCACAAACACACTGACATACTACTGTAAGTACATCATATAGATTTGTATGCGTGGTACTGTATGTAGCAATAATTTACAAGTTAAACAGTTTTACATGATTATGACACTAAATAAAGTTTGACTTAATAACACAGTGAAAGGTAATGTTAATAAAAACTACACAAAGGAAAACACACACACAGGAAGTAGTTTTTGCCATCAATTGTGAATTTAAGGAAACAAACAAGCAAACAAATAAGGGAACAAAGGGAACAATAAAATAATAGAATTTATTCAGCAAAAATATTTTATAGTTAAATAAACAAACTTATTTTGAAAAGTATTACAGTAAAACAATTCAAATGTAAAAATAATAGAAATAAAAGAGAAAATAAATGCATACTGTCCACGTGTGTGGATACAGTATACAGTACATCTACAACGTGAACTAGTAATAACTTACCATGACTTTTTATGACATGATGTTATGACATCTGGAATCAGTAGTCAAACATAAGATATTTCTTAAACCTGTCATGTAAATCAGTTCGAGTTGCCCTGTTCTGAAACCATTTTTTAATCTGAAACATTAAATATTCTCCCATCTGAACGAGTCACTGTGGATGCTCTAGAGAACTGTGACATGCATCAGAAAAGCCTGGATGAGAACAGGTGACTGTGCAGGATAAAAATAAAACTGTGAGCGGTGACGACCTGACGTCAAACCGACACAATAAACCGTAAATCGTGGACTTAAGTGCACACAAACAGAGTAGAGCTGCAGTGTCAGCAGTCCAAACACTGGTGGAGCATCTGGAAACTCCATCCGCTTCCTCCTTGCAACCCCCTCCCACCACAAGCTATAGGCTATAGGCTTGGGGACACTGAACGGGACAGCAGCTAATCTGAGGACCTGAGGGAAGTGTCCAAGGGGGAAACTCCCACGGGGGACAAACGATCCTGCCATGTTACCGAACAGGACGCCACGACCTGGAAGTCTTGTTTTCTACATCAGACTCAATATGGTAGACCACTCTCTCCCCAGCCCCATGGGAACCCAGAACACAGGTGAAGTACAGGAAAGTCACATGTTTCATCCTTTGAGCAACAATACAAACAAAAACTCAATCAATAAATGATATTACAGGTTAGAAATATCAAGAATTAATCAATTAATTTCTTATAGTTCTAGTTCTGGGAGTTCATGGAGAACGTGTTGAAACATGTCCTGATGACATCGTCTGGAGGATTCATTTTCACTAGAATCAGAGAAATTTTAAAATATGGGAGGCAATATGATTAACATGAATTTAATATAGTCCCTGAGAAATGAAGTAAAATTTCTCTGAATCTGTGTACATGTAAACTAAAACCACAGGAAGAAACTAGAAAATCAGTGAAGTCGCCCTTTAACTATTAGACTAGACATCAGATAAAGGTTAGTGAACTTAATGAACCAGTAATGTATTAATTAAAAAAGGCAGATTGTATTTTATATTGGTGAAGTCAACCTTTAACAATGGGTATTTTTACTTTTACTGTACTTTTTATTCTTTTGTATTTTTACCTAAATAACATACTAAATACTGCATTTCTGTAGTTTACTGTTCTCCACACTGCAGTATAACTACTTACACTTTAACTGTGATGCATTTTAATGAATATTTACTATTCAAACGTTTGGTAATTTATTTAATTTATCCTCTCTGTGCAACAGTCCTCCCAGCAATATGCCTCTGTACCATAGTTTCTCCTGTGTTTTTATATTTTATTGTGAGGGACTGAGCTGGAAGGCAAAGATACGGTTTGATTTACACAATGGTTGATCAGGCCATTTTCAAATTAGAGGGATGACAGAACATTACTATTTAAATTCAGAACACAAACTACAGTAAACGCATAATATAATCAAATGAAATAGACACTGGGGATTGATTCAGCTCTGCCTCAGCAGGAAGTACGTAACAACAGTGTGAAGTTAACGGGCGCGCTTCATTCTGTGAACACTGCTGTGACTAATAAAGCAAATGAAGTCTTCTTGACTTAGAATGTGAACAAAAACAAACGCGTGGTCGTGATGTGGGCGAGCGTAGACTTGAACTTTTCTTTATGTGGCCGTGGATACGTTAGAAGGTTTTATCTTGTCTTATCTTATGTAATTTGCTTTTGACACGCTGATGTCCTTTATATTTAATCTTATTAAAGGTTCATCACTCATGTCTTTTCAAATCTTTGCTAAATCATCATCGCTGCGCTCCCAGTCTAAACACGCAGCCTGATTCTCCGCGCTCACTCACATTACCCACGGAATATCCTGCAGCCCTGCCAGGCTGAGACTCCCTGAGGTGCAGTGAACGTGAGCTTCGGCAGGTCCGACATTAAACCTGACACCGTAACATCCAGTGTTTATATGAAACCACCATAGAGAGCTGAGGCTGTGAAACACATCAGGACCTCTGCTAACGTGCCTGGTGTCAACACACTGCAACACAAGACAAACCACAAGAAAACGACTTCACTTCTACAACGCATGCAGCATTTAGAAACTGCAGTTACCAAACTCCATGTTTGTCCAGTCCATGCACAAGTCTTTTGACCTCCAAGCTGTGAGGGACAGACAAACATCAGTCAGTCGTGCAAGCATTTCACTGCATATTGTACTGTGTATGATTGTGCACGTGACAAATAAAATCTGAATCTGAATCAGAAATGTTTCAGTGGAAAAACACAGAAACATCATTAGAAAACTCCATTTATTAATGTTTTAAACAAGCGTTCTTTTCTCTGAGTCGACAGTTTGCCTACGTCGCTCTCCTGGAGAACACAGATTCTGTCTAAACAACAATGCCTGAAAAATTTTTGGTGTCCACGTACTTTTGGCCGGAGCATTAGAGCTACAAATGCTTCTGTATGAGGCCGGTCCAGGCGCCTTCGCACAGCCTCTTCTCCTCTGTCATCGTTCGGACCTCACACTGCTCTCTCTCTCTCTCTCTCTCTCGCTCTCTCTCTCTCTCTCTCCTGATCACACACACACACACACACACACTCTGGTGGGCCTGTTCTTGCTGTTCCTGCTTGGTTCGAGCAGCAGACCCCCCACCCTGCCCTGGCAGTGTGCCGGTCTGCGCAGGGCAGGACGGCGCCTCCTCTACTTAGAGAACGAACCTCGCCGGTGGAAAGTGGGATTATATCCTGTGGTTTGTCTAAATCCACTGACCCCGGGAAAAGAAAAGCTCTCACTGCGGTTTTCTGAGACTGATGTCTGATTAAGAGCCTGAAACACCATTACAGAGTATTTGAGGTATTCAGCCAGCGTGCAGCAGGTGGAGCTTTATGAGGCCCAAACTCAAACATATTCATGATAAAAGCAGTTTGATGTTCCTATGAACTAATATTTTTACTCTATGATACAAAAATATTTACTGAGCAGCCAACACAACAGTCTGCAATGTTAGAAAAAAGAAATAAACCACTGGTGTACTGAGCCTCACACGTACAGTACAGAACCAAAGTGTGTAAAGGCAGAACTTCAGTCAGACGTGCACCTGTACACAATCGTTGTGTTTCCCATAAAACACCTTGAGTGGATCAGGAGGAACGTTTTTCCACTGAGCTGCTTTCTTTTCATGTCAAATGTTTGAAATCATCTTGAGCAGTGAAAACACACCTACGTTCTCCTGTAACACTAGATGCGCGACTACGTATCGCTTCCTGTCTGAAGCACCTTGCAGCAGCTTAAGTGCAGACGCTTGCAGCCCCAGTGGGAATCAAACCGTGGACCTCGGCAGTCAGAGTGCCTTGCTCCGCACGCAGAGCTGCACAAGACACCTGATCCGAGTCATATCAGGGGGTGTAAATGGGTTTAAATGAGGACTCCAGGGAGGGGGGAGGCAGTGAGGAGGAGCGGGGGAAGTGTGGTGGGGGGGAGAGAGGGGAGTTGAATGGACACTGTGTGGAACTGCACGGTGGCATTCTGGGAAATGGTCATGATAAGGCCTTCCTTATGGCTCCAAATGAGAAATGGAGAGAGGACAGAGTCCTGAAAACCAAGAAGTTTAGCTTCCTCTGACACAACACACACACACACACACACACAGGGGGCAGACGAGAGCTAAAGGAGGCTGAAAGTCCTCTCTTCTTATTTTACAAACAGTCACTGGCCAAAAGCAGGAGTTCTTTTCATGACAGAATAAAAAAATTAGCGTCCAACTGTCCCACATTTATTGTCCTGATGACAAAATCAGATTGACCAGAGTCCAGAAACTCACAAGAAGGAATGTGTTAACACATATCTCAAAAAAGGTTAATCCGATAGCAACTGGACTTGTAGGACAGACCTGATGTGGTTTAATGTCCCTACAAGTCCAGTTGCTATCGGATAAACCTTTTTTGAGATAACCATGACCTGGATGACTGAGAACCTTCACATATATGTTAACACATAATAAACCCATTTCCCACAATGCCCTGCGTTGGAGAACACTAGAAAACGAAGAAATGTGCAGGAAGATGATTGTTACGCTAAAGAAAAGTAGAAAAACTTCGGCTGCTGCAGTTAACAGCTGTTTGCGCCTCAGACCTCAGGATGTAGAATCCATCACGGTGCTGAAACCTGATCCCCGTTTGCTCGTGGGGCCTCCCTCGCCATTGCCGCTCCGCGCTCAGGGTTGAGTGTGCTTCAGCTGAAGCCTTTACTGCCTGCAGCCTGAGCATTCCTCTGCTTTGGTCACAGCCACGCTCCACGTGCAGCAGGAAACAGAAGAAGAAGAAGACGACAGGAAGCTTGTGTCTTTTCCGTATTACAGACAAACGTTTGATTGCGTCTGTGTCAATGAAAACACAGTTTGTGTTTTATTGTGATTTAAACAGCAACTTAAAGTAAACTTTCAAATCTTTCTGTCTTTTCACTTTGTTGATTTGCTCGTTTATGTTATTAACAACAACAAACTCATTACTGGTCCGTACTTTGCTTTCTGAGTAGAGAACGTTTTTACTACTAGATTGTGTATTTTTACTTGAATTAAATTGGAAATTGGAAGTTGCATTTATTTAACTTTGTGTAATTTTACTATCTTTAGACTGAACATTTAGAGATTAAACAAATCGTCCCGTCATAATATTTATGGTTGTTTTATTGGCCACAAAAAATGAGGCTGTAAATTATTCTCTCGTCTGTGTGATGGGAAATAACTTGTTTTCTTCATGTTCTCGTCTCTTCCATTTTGTCGTCTTGTGTCTAACTTATATCGTATCGTATGAATAACGTAAAAAGGTTGTGTAACTTTGAACCCGTGTGTGACGAGGACAATGGCAAACTGTGACCCTGAATTCAATGATGCTGTTGATGTCACAAATAAAAACACCATGTTTATTTAAGAATATTTAAGTCAACAACGTTGGGCTGCTGCAATGGACGGAAATGACCGATGTGACACGTTGAGGTGTCGAACAGGAAAACACTCTGGGAGGTTTGGAGGTGTGACGAGTCTCAACTGCAGCAATTCAGACACAGTTGTTTCCACCCAGGACACACGACCCACTGATGGCGAAGTGAAACAAGCACCAGGAACAACTGGACCAGCCAATCAGAAATGACCGGCTGTGCTCCACTCAGGACATCTCATGTAGGGACTGAACATTTCTACAAACATGGAGGATGTGAGCAAATGAAAACTCACAACACTTCTACTCCTCCACATTTACATCTTTCTTTTCCTGTAGGACTCCAGAATCAGCATCAGTATGTTGACAGCAAACAGAACAGAACAAAGTGAGGTCTCCCTCAGCCTCCTGGACCAAAAGTTTCTTCTAAGCACTTCAGGAATGTTTCGTCCAACTGTCGACGCTCCGCTCATCAAATGGTGCTGCAGAGGCGTCTGACACAAACTTCACCATTTGCACAGAACAAGAATGTAACAAAGTGTGTGGACCACCAGGTTGGAGAGGACAGGACACCTCTGAGCCATCGTTAGGAGCCGACATCCAGAGGCTGGTCCAGCCCCGGCCTGGATCTGAGCCTGTGTCAGCTGCCGGTCCCGTCAGAGCTGCCGGGTCGCCTCCCTCTGTGTGTGTGTTCCCTGTGGGAGCTCAGCTGGACGTCTGAGGGGGACGCAGGGAATCAAACGGTTGGCCTAAAGGTAAACACAGAGGTGCTGTGATCTTAGCTGAGGTCTGAAGCTCCCACAGAGTCTGCAGGGACCAGGAAAGAAACAAACTACTGCCTCAAACGAAAACGCTTCATAACGGACGTGTGATCGATTTAATGTGAACTTCACAACCTCATGATGCTGAGCAGCATCAGAAACTACAGACTGAATTCCTAGGTTTCCAACCGGCGGACCTGTTCTTTGAAGCCTGGAAAGTCCAAACGGACAGAAGCTGTGTTCGATTTTAACGTCTGTAGGTGTCGGTGTGAATGTGTCTCTGTTAACTTCAGATGACAGCAACAGGCTTTCAACAACATGATCTAAAAAAACACAATATGACTAACAATAAACAGGAAATCACCAAAAACATTAAACAAACAGAACAAAGAAACGAAACAACCAAGAATAAACACAGCACAAGAAAAATGGGCAAAAAGAGAAACCAAAGAGACACAAACGGGATCAAAATCCGATGCAAAACCACCAAATTAACATGATACTACTAAAAGAAACTCTGGGAGATGTGTTTAGAAGGCGGGGGGGGGGGGCTGTGACCGACAGCGTTTTAATCAGAGACGTCTCTCGGAGAAACTTTGTGGTGAACAGTGAAAATGTTCAACTTGTGAAGATGGAGGATCTGCCGTGTTGACTCAGACTGTGGAGGCTCCTCAGACCTGCAGGTTAAAGGGTGACAGACCACACAGAGAGAGAGAGAGAGAGGCTGGTCACGTCATGCCCGCACACACACACACACATACACACACACACTCAGGGCCCTGTGATCGGACACGTTGGCTTTTGTGCTATAAAGCGATTAAAATAATTATCTGTGATTAATTCATCTATATTAATTGCATATTTATATTTTTGCTGTTATAATATATATATATTTTTTGGTAGTAATAAAAAAGTGACAGAGGTAAATAGGAAGATTACATAAATTAAATAAATGTAAATTGAAATTCTAATAATAAAATGAGAGAAATAACAATAATAATCCAGAGATTACATTAATATATACACATCTTCAGACAGTTTTGCGTCTCTCGAATTATTCTTTGTCTTTTAAATCTTTTAAACAGTGGCGACCCACCAATAGAGGGACTTATTAATTAATTAGGTAGCATCTATCAACATTTAGGTGAATGTGTTAGTCTGATAGTTTTACTAAGCAGTGGGCTGCTTGACTGCAGGTTCTCAGCTGACAATAGGAGAAATACACTAATATTTATAACTTTATATTTTAGAGCAGTGTGATGCATGACACTGGTCCTTTGTTTTCTACTATTTTATCTGAACCCAGCAGCTGCCAAAGATTGTGATGATTTTTAAACCCTAAACTTTAGAGAGAACGTCCATGTGTTGTTGTTGTGTGTGTGTGTGTTGTGCAGCGTGTGTGTGTGATGATAACACCAGTGAGCAGCTTAGGTTTCAGTGGTCACAGGTGGTTTGTACGAGCAGTGTTAATGACACTACTGGTGGTGTCAGTGTTGTAGCATGGCAGGGTTGTGATGATCGTGACATTTATGAGGAATAAATAAAACCCAACCCACAGCAGCACCATCTTCACTCTTCTTTTCTCTTTGAAGCCTCAACAACAACTCTCTGCGTCACGGTGCTTCGATTTCCCAGACCCTGAACGCCTCGCGTGTTTCTGCCGTCTCTGAAAATAGTGATGTTTTTATCCTCCCGCTGCTCTTAGCATCACCGTTTATCATTGTTTAATTTCTGCCACATAACACAGCAGCATCCGTTTACCCCTCATAGACCACACCGGGTTATATTTGTCCCTTTAATGAGGAAGGGGGGCATTCCAGTGGATCTCTGGGTAATCACAGAGTCTGGCATCTGTGTGTGTGTGTGTGCGCGTGTGGGGGGGTCTCACCAAGCCTCAGTGACCACCTCAAACTGACTTTCCAGCGTTTGTGTGTTTGGTCGTCCACGCGGTGACAACAGCGCAGCGTTGCTCATGAAAGCAGGACCTGCGCGGTTATGGTCCCTGTAACGAGGCAGACTCTGGTGTCAGGTACCAGCAGTGAAACAGGGCGCCTGTCCTGTGCTCTGATCTGTAACTGTATTTACCTCGTCTCTGTCTTCCCTCCATTAAGGCTGGTAATGAGGGCATTTGTAGAGCGAGGAGTTTTGCCCCTGATGATGATCCAGAGGATGTTTAATAGACAGACAGCTGTTGGCTCTGTGAAGTCCTTCTGACCAGTTGAACAGCTGTGACCTGCCGCCGGCCCAGTTCACTGATCGTATCAGAGCAGGATTTAACTCAGCAGAGTCGTCCATGTACAGTAGGACATCGTATCATACACATTCATGCCCACAGGGGGCAGTGATCATCGAACTCCAGGGTTGGTGGTTCCCGGGTCTCCACGGTTCCTGTTCACATGTGGCAGTGACCCTGAAAGTCTAAATGAGTGTTTTATTTGTGACTGTCATGAATCCTGCTGTATTATATTTCCTGATTCTTTTTTAACACAGTAAGCAGATGCTGACGCTGCAGCCTTCACCAGAGCACAATAGATGTCAAAGCTGCATTGTTCGAACCCCGTCTGACTCCTAGTCCATCTTCTACCAGGTGTGTCCCTGAGCCAGACACCCAGCGCTAGCTCCTTGTAAGTCGCCAAGTAAAGTAAAGTAGTGAAAGGAGCGATGTCAGCTGAAGTGTTGGGTCGTTAACACGTGACAGTGAACAGTGGTAGTTACAGGTCTGAAGGAGAATAATTACTGTTAAATAATCACTGTTCTCATGATAAAACTGTATTAACATCTTTATGAACCTGTTCTTAATGTGTCTGACGTCTGTTAGAACTGTAGTTGACATGTAAGGCCCCAATAACTGAGTCGTTTATTAACAGTTAATTCGTGCTTATTAATAGTTATAATGCTGATTGTTAGTTAAGAGTCTGAGCTGTGTTGAGGATTCAGACGACGTTTGTTTTCGTTGTGTTTCCTGGACCAGCTGTTCTGTCTGAAGCATAAAGACATGAGTCCATGTATTTATAATCTGGGTCATGTGATGAGAGACAGGAATTCAAAATGAGAGCAGCGTTCCTGAGCGCCATGAGTCCTCTGGGACCCTGTGAACAAACGCTGGCTTCACTTTCGCTGTCTGTGGAATGACGACGTGATGAGTCCAGCGTGCTTCACACAGGGTCAAATATTTCAACCTAAATGGATGAAAACTAATTGTCTTGGTCTTACATTAGAGAAGTGACTCCTTCGATCGTGACACTGGGGAGTAAAGCGGGTTTCAGATCCCACTTCATGATACGTCTGTGTGTGTGTGTGTGTGTGTGTGTGTGTGTGTGATGTGCCACCAGCGTGATACAATGCTGTTGTTGTGTTAGTGTTTTACAGCAGGCAGCAGGTGTGAACGCTGACACCTCTGCTGTCAGTCTGCACAATTTACGTTTATTTAGTGCTGTCAGTGTGTGTGTCTGTGTGAGTCTGTGGGTCTGTGTGTGAGTGTGGGTCCAGTCTCACACAGTTTTTACAGCTTCTGCCCTGTGGTTTATTTTTTTATTATTATCATCATGTGTTTTCTTAAAAAAAGAAACTGTAACATAAAAATGAACTTTGGGATTATTAATAATCTATAGCTGTTTTTCACCTTTGTTTTCTGTGATGGATTCAAACAACGGATTGAAACTATTTTGTATCATGTATTTAAGGTGCAGTAATATTAACAGGTGATTGTTCTTTACAGCTCTAACACAATATGAAAAATCAGAACTTTGCTTTTTTCAGTTTGATCTGTAAACGATGACGTACGTTAATATCAAAGCGTGTGTGTGTGTGTGTGTGTGTGTGTGTGTGTGTGTGTGTGTGTGTGGGATGGGGGGCTGGGACATGTGGACTAAGCTGAATCACACAACGAGAGCTTCCGTCCCATCTGATCTGTGCACATGTGGTTTCCGCCGCACACCGTCACCCGGTGGAGGCTCGCCGACCTCCTGCAGCGTGTCTGCAGTCTGCTACAGTGAGGTCCAGCACAGGTGATGCTGAGCTGTCTGAAGGTCAGAGGGGTGAGAGCCGGTCTCCCCCGGCGAGCAGCCAGCCCCTCACGTCACTCATCAAAGTGAAACATGAGAAGAGAGGAGGTGAAGGTGAGGAGGAGGAGGAGGGTCACCTCAGAACCAGTTTAGTGGTCAGTGGGTCAGTGTCAGAGAGAACACGACGGGTTCTGTGTTTCTAACATGAGTAAAAATGATGAAGGTGAACAGAACTGAGTGCAGCTGGAGTGAAGGAGCAACCTGCTGTGACTCCACTCACAGAGCTCCATCCACTGGCATCCAGTGGGTGTGGAGGTGTGGTTCCTACCTGGACCTCCGTCACCTGACGCCTGGTGTTTCTGCAGCTCTGCGCTCACACACCGGATGAACTAGAGCAGCTGACCGGGAAACGGTTGATCCCCGCAGGCTAAATTTATCCCGCGCTCTGGAGTTCTCATTATGACGCAGCCGTGATTCTCCTCCGGTGTCAGCGCTCGTTAACATGGCGGAACCCGCAGAAAAGAGGCTCAGGAGCAGCCTGCCCGTGTGCGGGACGCACCGCAGCTCCGCGGGCAGCAGCCGGGCCACACACACCCTGCAGGCCGCCCTGGAGGAGGCTCTGTGCGGGGTGAGCACCCTGCTGCGGGACGGAGCGTACCGGCTGCTGGCTCTGGTAGGAGGCAGAACCACGACGTCCGATTGGACTCGGTCCTGATCCCGCGTTCAGGAAGATTCATCAGTTTTATTCATCTGATGGAAAGTTACGCCAATAAAAATAGAATTCTAATTCTATGCTTATGATAAACCGTTTATTGTTACTAACTAACAAATAAAACCTGCCTCATTAATAAAATAAACTAAAATACAATCAGTTCAGGTAAATTCTCGTAAATTAAATAAATAAATATTGAAAATTCAGATTCAGTCGCTGATTGGCTGTTAAAGGACACGCTTACAAGTTTCCATAAGTGAGTCTGCAGGAGGAAAAAGAAACATCTGCACCTTGTCATGCTAATGAAATAATGTAGTCATGAAATGAAGGTCATTTTATACATTATGGTATTTTTTAAAATGATTGATCGTACAGAGAATTATCGTACAAATACGATAATTATCGTGCAAATACAATAATTATCGTGCGTCTGACAACACTGGTGAAGGAGATGAGCCGGTTCTGGGCACATTCATCAGCTGTGCATGCTGGTTATTTCTATGTCTGACTTAAGCCACTTGAGTTTTTCAGAATAAATGCTGATTGTATCTTAAACTAACTTTAAAATCACAGATGACTTTCAGATCATTAAAATAACACCAGCACAGATGTGTTAGTCCTGACATATAAATGTGAGACAGATCAATAATCACATTCATGTTTTTTACAGTTTTAAAATAAATAATATGCAGGTTAAACCATGAACACGCCACCTTCTGAGGAACAGTTTGATTTCATCTGCGTGTGGCCGTAGAGGATGTGAGCGCTTCATCATCAACAGCTTTTCTGTAAATTCAGTGCAGCCGCCCTTTAATGACACAGGTTTGGCTGTGATCAGATACATGGATATGAAGGCACTCGTATGTTTCACTGTGCAGGCCAGCCTGTTCGAGCGGGACGACGTCTCTCTGCCCCGCGTGGCTTCTTTCTTCCACCAGGAGGCGCTGAGGCAGCAGGGCGACGCCGAGGCCATGCTGGGCTACCTGGCTGAGAGGGGGGGGGGCTACTGCGGCAGGAACGTCCAGGTGTGTGTTAGCATTGCAGATTATTTTTGTTCTCGGACGGAGTCAGGGTCGACAGCGTTGTGGATCCATTCTAAAGAAACTGTGTCTGGGAGACGGAGAAGCTTCAAAACGTTCCATAGCCCGGATTCATTTTTCCTTCTGTGTCATCCGTCATTTTGTCAGAGCAGGTGTCGTTTCCTAACCCCCCCACACACACAAATGAAGCGATCTGATTATGGAACGAAGCTCTTCATTCGGGCCAGTGATAGCAACACGGTTGGCTTCAGATGCCAGGAGGCCAGAGACGTAGGGGGGGCAGGCCCCCGGAGACCTGCCCCGCTCTGGCCATAAGCCGGTCAGGGTGTACATTTCCCCATATGAGTTCCGGAAAATTGGAGAGATTAATGCTGCGGCAGAGGGATGGTGGTGCTGATGGCGTTTCCAGATGGTCCCCAGCATCGTCGGCGGTGGCGCTGGCATGTCGCAGCGTGGCCTCCGACCGCTGCCACAGGTTTATGAGTCGTGTAAAATCGTTTCAGGACTGAGGCCTGGACCCAGTCAGCAGCAGCTCGGGACACCTCGTTATCCAT
Source organism: Microctenopoma steveboyesi (assembly GCA_032359275.1). Classification (NCBI taxonomy): domain Eukaryota; kingdom Metazoa; phylum Chordata; class Actinopteri; order Anabantiformes; family Anabantidae; genus Microctenopoma; species Microctenopoma steveboyesi. Next base: position 20,078,336 of record JAUMHF010000023.1, on the reverse strand, counting down.
CTCTCAGGCGCTGCGTTCCCCAACAAGACGTCGGAGTCAAACAGTTCAGTTACTCTGCAGCAGCGAGATAAAACAAAAGCACATCCTGGAAACGGCCTCTGTTACTGTAAATACACGGGCGTCTGTTGGTGATGAAGAATAGATTTTAAATGGTCACTCAGACTTTTCAAACCGCAGTAAGGACAGAAAGTATTTGACTTACACACTGACTGTTGGCTCAACATTAGCAGGAGGAAAAATAAAACGTTTTTCACTATTTGAATTTCTGAAGGTCCAGGTCCAGGTCTAGGACCAGGGCCCGGTCTAGGACCAGGTCTAGGTCCAGGGCCTGAGTGCCCCTAAAACAGGTCATGAATTAGAACAAAGTCATTTTGTTTTGCCATAAAAACCAGGATGGAACATCAACATCGTGTTAATAGCTTAGTGAGCTCTGCTTTCGTTTCACGTGTAAACAGCTGAATTTCTTTGGAAATCCTGCCTCCTGTGACTTTTCTGTCTTTGGTTTACAGCTGCCGGGCTGTGAGGCGGTCGGCGCACTGCTGCCAGCTCTGGAGCTGCTGCAGCTGCAGCTGAAGGAAGAAGTCGGCGTCCTGGTGGAGCTGAGCCAGCTGGCTCGCGCGCAGGGAGACCCGCACGCCGCCTGTGTCGTGAAAAGCCACTTTCTGTCTCCGCGGGTGGAGCGTCTCAAGCTGCTGGGAGACCTGCTCACCAACACCCGCCGATTGGGCTGCACCAGCGACCAAACAGGAGGGTTTGGGGAGTACATCCTGAGCGAGCTGCAGGAAGAGTTCATCAGATGATAGATCGGCTAAACTCGCAGATGTCTGGGGTTTGGGGTTCAGTCTCCACGTCCCAGATGTGTTGAGCTTAGCTTAGCATTAACGCTGGGAGCAGAGCAAGGGCTACAGCAGGATCTAGATTCACGACTCACTGTATAATTCCTAATCCTCATTTGTTTTCTTAAACCCTCCATTTTATTTTTTACACGGTGCGTTCTGATGTTGAATGGCTTTGTAACGTCAGCGCTAACTAACTAAATAACTAACTATGTGGTTCAACGAGCATTTGAATGTGAATAAATAGCGTCATCCTAAACACAGTTAAACTGTTTGTTGTACACATTTGATGTTTTGTTAATGTTGTATAAGAAAAGTCAGAAACAAACGTTTAGCCTAGCTTAGCACAAAACTGCTAGCTTCCATAAAGCGTAAAGTAAAAAAGGAATAAAATGCATCTTTTAATTTTATTTAAATGCTGTGTGGTTAAAGATCTGTAAACAATAGACAGATTCTAATGTTAATCGTTTAACAAAAAAAAAGAAAAGGAAACCAAAGCTTTCTCCAAACAGCTCAAATGAATACGTGACAATATTTCCTGACCGTGTATGTTGGGAATAGAAGTTTAAATAAACTTTTACAGGCAGAATCTTAGTAAGCGTAAATATTCTGCTGCTCCTTTTGTGAAAATGTGACAAAGATTATACACTAATCTTTTATTATTTCCCACAGTATTAATCACATTTTTGAAGGAGAAGTTGGCATGCTCAATGCCATTACATGTTCAATAATTTAATTGCACTTTTGCTGATGTTTGTTTTGTGTATTTCTCTATAACTCAGTAAAATAAAGTTGGAGTAGCAGAGTGTGGCTGTCGCCTCGACCCAGCTGTTTCTTACTATTTGCTTCCTACTGTTTGAGTAACAAACTGGTCCCAGCTCTGTAATTTATTATCATTTCATAACGGAATACACACATTACACACATCTGTCTTGTTACAATTAGTCCATAATTTATTGTTTTTCATGTACTTGTTTTCTGTCTGTTCTGTCCTAGAGAAGCTAGAAACGAAAAAAGCAAATTCCTTGTACGTGCAACATACTTGGGGAATAAAGCTGATTCTGATTCTACTTCTGATTTATGAATTTGACTTCTCTTACCGTGCACACATTCATTTTTATAAATACACTTTATTTTCTTCTAAAAGATTATTATAACACGATATGAGTGTTTTGTTCAGGGTTTTCCTTCTGCTGAAGGTTTCGAACGTGTGGGTGGCCAGGGGCCAACACTATATCTACACAAACCCTTCACAGGAGCAGAAACACGTCAGTTTGAAACATCCCGTTATTTTTGGAGCAATAGTGGTAATTTATTTTTTACCAGCGGGTTTTAATCATCTGATCATCTCTGATGCCAGAGACCTCCGTAGCTGGTTAGTTCACAGCTATGGAGCTGACCAGCATAAGACAACTCGCCCTGGACCTGTTGGGCCAGTTGGCTTCAGGGTCAGCGGTGCGGCGCCCCCCAGCGGCAGCAGCTGGGTGCTGAAGCTGTATAACGCTCAATAATCTGCATGGAGTCGGTGCTGTGAGAGGAGCAGGAGCAGGAGCAGGAGCAGAAGGAGAAGAGGAGGTGTTTGTTGTTTCTAGTTCAACGAGTATATTTACACTGCAGTTTTTCTGAGATGTAACAGTTAATAAGGAGGAAACGTAACACTTGTTGTTTAGGATTATTTTTACTGTTAGAATCTAAAATTATATTTTAACACGAGTCAAACTGTTTTAATTTTTGTTTAGAAATCTGCACGTTCATTTTTTTAGCAACATAAACACACAACAAATTTCATTTTCTATCACGTGAGACTGTACAATCTCTGTTTGTCCTCATGTTCTGTCACTTTGGGCCCACGTTTGGCTTTTATATGAAGTTTAAATATTTTATTTATTTCAGATGCTGTATGAACAGATAATAAAATATAATAAAAAACATCTTCAATGTAATAATTTCATGTAAAAATAATATATGTACAGTAAATATCTATCTTAAGTAATGAATACTAAATGTTATAAATCACAACAGACGTCATCTTGAGGCTCACTGTATAAATAAATACATACTTTTTCCTGTTTGTAAATGCTGAATGAAGAATTCTTTATTTCCTTTTAACTATTCAAATTCACTCTGAACCTGATCAAAGATATGTTTTCGGTTGTGTATCAGTTTTATTTATTTATTTTATTTCTACATTTCTGTACTAAGAAGTTCTTTATATGTTTATTAAAAATGTTTCTCACGCTGCTTTTTTTTGTTCAAAACACGAAGAAAAGAACAAACACTGAGCTGAGGTTGACCCCCCTCCCCCAGCACCACCCCCCCGCTGTGAGATGCAGTATATTATCCTGCTGTTACTGCTCTGTTAGAGGTAATTGTACACTAATTACTGTGAAGTTGTAAACCCCTCCTGCTGCCCGCTCATTGGCCGAACCTCTGCGGACCTCACCGCCCGGACCCCTCCCGCGGCTGGTGTCCCAGGTATAAGAGGATCCAGGTCAACAGCTGACAGGACAGAACCGTCAGTGACAGGACTCTACATTCCCCAGAAAGTCTGAACCTGCTCCGCGTCCCACGTCCGCTCCTCTCACGTTTTCTGTCCTGATCCTTTGAAGTTTGGACTTTTTTCTGACTGGATTGTTGTTCTTCCTCTTTGGCGTGTTTGGGACAGAACCATGGAGTTGTCGGATATCTCTTTCCCCATCCCCTCCGCCGATGACTTCTACGACGACCCCTGCTTCAACACCAGCGACATGCACTTCTTCGAGGACCTGGACCCGCGGCTGGTCCATGTGGGCCTGCTGAAGCCGGACGACTCCTCCTCTTCGTCCTCCTCCTCCCCTCCCTCCTCCTCCTCCTCGCCGTCCTCACTTCTGCATCTCCACCACGGGGCCGAGGTGGAGGACGACGAGCACGTCCGCGCCCCCAGCGGGCACCACCAGGCGGGCCGCTGCCTGCTCTGGGCCTGCAAGGCCTGCAAGCGAAAGACCACCAACGCGGACCGGCGGAAGGCGGCCACGCTGCGGGAGCGCCGGCGGCTCAGCAAGGTCAACGACGCCTTCGAGACCCTGAAGCGCTGCACGTCGACGAACCCCAACCAGCGGCTGCCCAAGGTGGAGATCCTGCGTAACGCCATCAGCTACATCGAGTCCCTGCAGGCGCTGCTGCGCGGCGGGCAGGAGGACGGCTTCTACCCAGTGCTGGAGCACTACAACGGGGACTCAGACGCCTCCAGCCCCCGCTCCAACTGCTCCGACGGCATGGTGAGTTTAGGGTCTGACAGGTGGGCGCGGCAGCCGGGGGAGAACGTGCCGAGATTTTACGCACGGACACGTCGAAAGTTTCCAGCTCTAAACCTCCACTCAGACTTTCTTTCTCTGAGCTTTCACGCGTATTTTTACCTTTTTTCAACTTCGGTACCAGCTCAAACTGTTTATTTAAATAAAGCTGAAGCTAAGGGCGAGGTGCGCAAACATTTCACTTACGTTTAAGCTCAAAAGGTTTCGCGTACTTTCACTGTGTTACATTTTGTCCAAAATTAATGTTAACGCGCCAAAGTTTAGTTTTTGAAGTTTAAACAAAGAAAAATTTGTTTTTGTTTTAATTAAATTAAAAACACAGATTGTGAGGCTGCAACAAAACAATAGACAATTATTATTATTATTCTCCTTGAGTGCCCAGAAAGGCGCCTACAAATAAAATGTACTATTATTATTATTATTATTATTTGGTATTTCATTGGACGCTTTGGTACCAGTTAAATTATGTTTTGATTGTCGTTCGTAGATCAGAGTGTCCAGATGATCATAAATGTTATCGAAGAATTGTCACAAACGTAAAAATATATATTGTTATTATTGCTTTTTTATTAGACTTTAATGCATTTTAACGTCAGTTTATTTCTACTGTTTCATGAAGACATTTCTTTTCTTTCTGCAGACGGATTTTAACGGACCCACTTGTCATTCGACCAGGAGGGGAAGTTATGACAGCAGCTCTTATTTCTCCGAGACTCCAAACGGTGAGAAGACGTTAAAAAACAACAACACACATTTATTCACCTCCTGCAGTAAAAAGCAGGAAAGACAAATACAACAGCTCAGCAGTAAAAACAGAACGAGGCGAGTCTGACAAAAAGAAGTGATCGATATGTGATGTTAAAAGCTAATGAGATTTAATTCATTTGAATTAAGAGTTACTAAATTAACATGAACAACATTAGCATAGAATATTAGCATATAATAGAATAATATTAGCAACATCTTTGGTATTCTGTTTTATAGTCATCAAAACTTCACAATTCAATTTAAAATAAATTCACAATTAAAGTAAATTGTTTTATTGCCTGTACTTAAAAATTTTTTGACACTTTGTCCCCCAACATTCAAATAATAAAATAATTTATTTCATATGAATGTATTTAATTTATTCTTTTTTCATGTACAGGAGGTCTGAAAAATGAGAGGAGCTCAGTGGTCTCCAGTCTGGACTGTCTCTCCAGCATCGTGGAGCGAATCTCCACAGACAACAGCCTGCTGCCAGCTGCTGATGGTCCCGGCTCCCCGCCGTCAGATCCAGCCAGTGAGGCCGCGGCTCCGGGGCCCATCCAGATCCCTTCCCCGACTATCAGCCAGGACCCCAGCCTGATCTACCAGGTCCTATAGACCCTCCTCACAAACAAACATTTATCCACGGGACATTAACCTGATACACATCCAGTCCACACACAGTGAAAATGATCATTTTCATGTTGATCGTTTTCATGCTGAACTGAGGCTTCACAACCTGTTTTTTAATCAAAATGTGTTTGAGTTTCTCAACATTTTCACCACAACTGTTTTAATTTGAATATTTAGCGGATATATGGAAGATCATTCCTGCCAGATACATTTTTATTAAATAGTAAAAGTTCTTAAGGTCCACTTACTTACCTCTTTTGATCAACTGGTAATATTTTATATTATATTTTATAAATTTTATAGTTTGCATTAATGAAAAATAGAAATGGATGAGTGTCTGTGCTTAAAAAATACAAAACGTTAGTTTGTTGTCTCTAATTCAGTCTTAATTCAGTGTTTGTAAAATAAGGAATGATAAAAGCCAAAAATCTGACTCAGTGTATCACTGGAGTTTAACAATTACAGCTTTATTGTAAATAATAATTACAAAGTTGGAAGCATTTTAAACTTTTTCGTCATATTTTTAAAGATTAAAAATGTAAGCCATCAGATATACTTTAAAATACATACATTGTCATTATTGGCAGGAATGATCTTCCATAGATAAACATATATTAGCCCTAGATTCTCTTTCCTGCTGTTAAAAAGATAAGTGTGGATTTTTAGATGAAACCGATGGAATGCTGGGAAATGTAGTGTTTGCAAATATTGTATGAATTAACAGTTTCACTGATAATAGAACCAGTGTAGCTCTTGCTGTATTCTTTTTATTTTAACTTAAGAAAAACTATTTTAAGGCTCAGCCTGTCAAATGTCAGATGGATTTTTTTCTTCTGTGTCTATTTGATGAAGGACGGAGGCCAAAAACCATCCATTTACATTCCTCCACTTTCGTCTATCTGAAGTCCTAAAAGCCCCCAGCTGTTCAGTTCCTTCAACCAAAAATAACCCTGTGAGATAGATTAGAATAAACCACAGATTTCCACAGTAAACCTTTTTTGTAGGACCCCCCCACCACACCCCTCCATCAGGTTCAGAACTTTCTCCTGTCAATTTCAAATTAAAACCTTTCCCTTGCTGCCGCGGAGGACCATTTTCTGTACATATTGTGTAAATAAGAGCTGATTTGTTCCAACTGAAAGTATTAATTATGTATTTAATGTTTCTGTCTGTATGTGCTTATGTTTGTTGTGAAAAATGTTAAACTTTATATTTATACATTTAAAACTGAGTGACAGTCTAATGACAAATAAATGAACCGGCTTATTTATAATAAAAACACGACTCTGCTTTCATTATTGCTTTTTGGGGGGGCGGCTTTAAGTTAATATGGAAAACAGAAATTGTAGAGGAAGGTACATAAAATTCTAACAAACAGTTCATCATTAACTGATATGTTTAGAGCTAAAAATAATTGTAATTCCCCATTTTCATCATAAAACTTTCAGTGTAATATAACTTAACTAAATAAAGTTGAGATTTGTTTAACTAAAAAACATATTTGGAAACGTAGCTTTTTTCCCTTTAACACTTTCTAGGTTTCTTTTACCACCAGCTGTTGAATAATTGCAGAACTTTCAACATGATCTCAGAGGAGCAGCAGCAACGCCACCATGTGGTGGCGCAGGAGAAGTGCATCTGAAGGGTCGCATCAGTGTGATCCAGCATGGTCCAGGACCATGAACGGATGCCGTTTAACCATGACCAAACAAATATGGGCCATGAAGTTAGTTCAGTGGGGATGCAGAAGACGCCACTTGCTCATTCATTATTGGCTAAAACGATGATGGCGCGAGTGAACCAGGATCAGTAGTTTGACTCCTGGTCACGTGTCAAATGTCACATGTCAAGACACTAAAGCCCAAAACCCATGATGCCCTAACCCTCTACCTGCAAGAACGTACTCACGGGGACCAGTAAATGTTTGAAAACATCTTCCATACTTTCAACATTTGGCTTTTATGTGATAAAATGTTCACGAATGTGCCTGGTTTCCATATAACCAATAGATATTTTGCATCATTTTAATGAAAAGCAGAAAAGAGAAATGTTGGCGTGTGTTTTTCCCTTTAACGTGTCATCCAGCTCCTGTGTGTACCTGGACTGAAACAGATCTATTTCTGTTGTTCAGGTTCACAGCAGAGAGGCACGCATAACGGGGGATTTAAGCTCGAGGCCGACGGTTCGGCTCAGCATCGACCTTTCGAAGCCCCCCCCCCACCCCACCATCCCAAATGAAGCTTCATTACGTCACAGACCTATCGGCAGCTGTCGTGCTGGTGTGAATTGGAGTTCTTCTTTCTTTCATAGTGATTTTACGCATCACATCGTGATGAAAAACCAACAGCAACATATAAACACTTTCCTATTCGTCATCTTAGTCTCAGGTTTATTCCACCTTGTGAAGTTTAAAATCAGGTATTTTACCAGCTCACGGCTTCATTTCTGCGTCAAATGCACTGAAACCATTTCAACACAGTTGCTTCATGTTACTTCGGCGGTTCTGAAAGCGTCGCATCAATGTGCTGCAGAAATTCTTCCATCCTCGACATAAGCGCCTGGTTCCGAGGTCTCTGTCAGATCTAAAGCTTTATAGACCTGCACACAGCTGCTCACAATCAGCCACCACACCTGTTTCCCGTTGTCTCAATCAGGTGGAGCATTACCAGACTAACACTGTCCAGAAAGATTTAAAACACTAATAATAAAGCTGAATTACTACATGCCTCTTTCACAGAGACCCTGATGGGATGTCTTCTCCGCATTTAGAGAACGCGTTGAACAAATGACTTAAATAAAAATTACACAGCTAAAAATACTGAACTTTATTGGTTTCCGAATAACAACAGATCTACAGTCATGGCTTGAGGAGTCACACTTTATTTACAAAAATACTGAGAACCAAACAGTGGAGGGCGAGGAAGCGTGACGGCGAACAAGTTTAGTAGTTTTTATTCCTAAAGGCTCCTGGTTGCTTGTATCAGGATGTGGGTTGGTAACCTCTGACTAACTCTCAGCGTTACTCGTTTCTTCCGAGCTACGAACTTCGCTACAGTGTGCGTTGCTTCATCACGTGTGTGTCCGAGAAGATCGCAGTTTGGTTTCTGAGCCCTGGCGGGACAAGCTGATCTACTTTCTGCGGCGGGTGGCAGCTCCCTTCTTGCTGCTGTAATACGAAACACACAGAAAGAAAAGGGAAAAGATGTCAGAAATAATTTTAAAACCTTAGATCAACAACGGACAACTGATGACTGTCGCCCAGTGCTAACTGCTAAACTTAGGAGCTAGGTGAAATTCATACGGAAACGTTTTTACAGGCAGAGTGAATCAGGCACAATGTGCAAACTACATAAATATAAAGGTGAACATTTAGCATTTATTCTGATATATGCCACAGAAGAACAAACTCACTAAACGTCACTAACCGTCAGGCAGCTAACTCGCTAATTTAGCCTGTTTATATACTAATATCTGTCTAAATAGTAAATACTAAGTCAAATTGAATCAATATATAATTTCACAATTTTTCTTGTGTTTAAGAACATTCAAAAAATCAGTGGGATTTCACACTGCGTGCAGACGACAACAAAAACTCTCAATCTCCATCCACCAACACGGCGTCAGACGTCTCTGCTGACACGTTTAAGTTCATACAGCAAATCCATGCAGGACTTACCTGAGTGAGCCATTAATGAGTCCAGTGGCCTCTAGATTAATAGTTGTAATAGACCCACACAGTGAGGCCAAAGGGTCAGTATAAAGAGGAGGGCCCTGACCTTCAGAGTGAAAGAGGATGCACAATCTGCCTTTTCACTGATGAAGATTCATCCTTTTTCAGAGAACACCAGGGAACGCTCCTCACATGACATCAGTTTGTTTAAAGTTATGATGATGTGATGTCCAGTGGTAACATTAAAATCACACTCATATTATTTGGGAAACTAGAGATGCAACACAAGATGAATTTGGGTAGGTCACGTAGAATTTAGGCGGGAAAATCCATGTGCAGCTAAAACTAGCTAAAGGATTAATCAACTGTGCAGTCCGGCAGCAATCTACAAATCCTTCTAATGAAAAATAGAAAATGAAGTAAACGTCATTAGGCTAATATCTTGCACTTAGCTGTGTATAATTGTATTCACTTTAGTTTCTCTACGTTAGCATGTTAGCTAGTAAGTCGACTACATAATCACAACAACTGCTTTAAATCTAGTTTCATATAAGTAATAAATGGTGTTAGCCTGGTGTTTAAGTGCAACTTTATTAGCAACTGGTTTCTGCCATAAACCGGCATAAACTGTCCTGAATGCTACGACAGTTTTTGAGTTGTTGTGGAACGCGTTCTCCCAGACAGGAAGGAGTTAAATGACGTTACTTTAGGAGATTACTGGGTGTCAGTGAACGCAGCAGCACCAGTACTTACTGCTTCTGCAACTCATCAATGCGACTCCTGTACATGAGCACCTGCAAAATGACACAGCAGCAGCTTTAACACGCAGCAGGACACCATCACCTCAGAGGAACAGACCGGCTGCCCTCTCTCTTTCTCCACGAGCTCCGTTGGCTGAAAGCTGCAGGCTGAGGCATCATGGGAAGCCAAGATGGGGTCATGCACACAATCTGTGTTTCCTCTGAATTCACTTCGGTATAATTTGAGCCCAAACTTCTCGTTTGTGAAGAGTATCTGCAGTTTAGTTTGTGCTTTAAATGGCCCATTGTGCTTTTCCAGACAGACCACATCTTAAACCTTTTACCCACCTGTTTACCTCGCTCTTACACACCTGGCTCGTGTCAACGCCACCTTTAAGTCCAGCTTAATGTTGGTTTTCTGACCCCCCCCCCCACACCTGTTACTGAAACTTTGTGTTGTGCAAGACGTTTGCCAATGACCACAAATCTCGATTGAACTAAATCATTTCCACTGTGGATACCCCCACTGGTATTTGGCTTTGTCCTTGCTGAGTCGGATTAGTGCTGAGCCATTAAAGCTTTATAAAACCTTCACAGCTAAATTGTGATCATCAGTGAGCCTCTATCAATCAGACCCTTCAGATTTCTTGGTGGCGTGGCGTCTGTCACCGTGCTCCACTTCTCGGACCTTCGTTCATGCCAACATGCAGCGAGCCTGAAGCCGGCAGGCAAACGCCCTGCTCAGCTCTACTTACAATTTACTGAGCTCCTCCACTCTCTTACGCAGGGTTGTAACCTGGGAATCAAAGAGCAAACTCAAACTCAAACCCAAAGGTGATGGGACACTCGGATGGACTGAGGTCACCTCAGGACACCACTGTTGTCAACCAACAACAACACAGCGCTGATGTTTAGGAAACCCGCCGACTTATGTTGTTGACCTGTAAGTTCTCAGACTTTTCCATGACCTGGTTTCTGAGCTGTAATCTCAGCTTTGACATCCTCAACATAAAAAAAGACAGTTTAAACAGAAACAAATGATTTGATGTGATTAATTAAACTATAACAAATCACCATAAATCTGTCCTTAGTTTGTCCCTGAAAACTGAAAGTTACCTTAAATTCCTCCTTTGCTTCTTCTCTAATTTAAACTTTTACTTTTTAAATATCTGAAACCCCCTTAGTGATGAATTTAAGGTTTAATCATGAGCTAAAGCTGCTGGGACTTGTAATGGTTCGTATTAGTTTATAAAGAATTAAACTGTGCAAAAAACATACGTCAATACAGTGAATTCATGAAAATAGTTAATTAATTTACACATGAATTTCCCATAAAGGTGGAATAATTAAGGGATTCAGTTCCACTGTGTGTGCTAAAGGAAAGAGGAGGAAACACACGGCTCATGTTTTTTTTAAATTAGCCTCAAACCTATGCAATCTAATTTTTTCCTTGTGACTCGCTGTTCTTCTTTAGATCCTAAAACTTCTCATGTGTAATTTAGCATATTGTCGTGTGAAATTCAGAAACGTTCTTACCTCGTACTTCTGCCTCTTCAGTCTCTCCATGTGGTCGAACTTCTCGGACTCCAGGTCGGTCATCCACTGGTGCAGCTCGTTGATCTTTTCCCTGCAGCAAACACGCACACGAGAGTCAAACGACTGAAAGGTTGACGTCCTCCACAGAAATACTCCATTACAAGTAAAATTCCTGTTTGGGAAACGTATTGGAAGCCGTTCTTCCTGTTCTGTGTTGCATGATCAGGTTATGTTTAAGTCAAATTCGCACCTTCACACCATCTATCAACCAACACGTAAGTCATTAACAGAACAGTCTTGTATTTTAAGACTATGAGTCATGAACCTGAGCAGATGTTTAGTCAGCAGCTGTCGCGGTTCAGACGTACCTCAGCTTGTCTTCACCCAGATGGTCGATGTTGAGTGCCTTGCGTCTAGCGGCCAGGATCTTCTTCTTCTTCTCTCTCTCTGTCTCCTTCTTTCCTCCTCTCTTCTGGTCAGCCTGTCCGGTGCAGACACATTGACGCAGTTAACAGCCATCGCCTTCATCATCAGCGTAACAAGACAGCACAGCTAAACCAAGACCTGAAACCATGCTTTGCACTGACTCTCTGCAGGTGGCTGCTGTAGGTGGAGCCCATGCTGGACAGAGCTGACTTCTTCTTGGCATCTTCATCAGCCTTCTTCTTGGCATCAGCCTCCTCCTTGGTTCGCCTCTCCTCCTGGTTCACAAAAAGCACATCAGAGTGAGACCTCTGAGCCAGATCTTTGTTTCTGCACTGTACAGTAGGTCTGTGTTGTTATGGGAAACGGGAAACGTTTTAATAGAGAATGCAGGAAATAATGCAGCGTTTATTTACACGGAAAACTCAAACTAAATAAAAAAAGAAAAAACATAAACATATGTGGAGAGAATGAGCGAGGGATGCTGCAGGTTCACGAACAGGACACATGCTGCACCATTTGGCTTCTTGGATGATGAAACTACAAACCTCGCGTCTGGTCTGGCGCTCCTTGTCCTTCTCAGCGCGGATCCTCTGCTGCTCAGCCCTCTCGGCACGACGCTTCTCCTGCAGGACAGCAACGAGTCCAAGGTCAAACTTTGGATTTACTCCACCACATGTTGCAGAGAATAAACAGCGGCCTCCAGAGGAGATACACGGCATAACGTCTATGCATCGTTTGAATTGTACTTACTACGACACACGTCTGTTAACGTCATAAAATGTCCCGTTAACATGTGATGGAATCAAATTATAAAAGGTTCCAGACTCACAATCCTCTCTTTGAGGGCGATCAGCTCCTCCTCCTCCTTCTTCCTGCACTCAAAGTGAGCATCAATCAGGGCCTGCAGCTCGACCAGATCCTTGTTCTGACGTTTCTTCTGGATGTCCTGCTCGGCAGAGGGACAGAGACGGTGAACATCATCATCATCATGTGAACATCATCATCGTCGTCATCATGTTGGAGGCTACTCACATCAAAGTCCACTTTCTCACCGTCGGGGATCTTTGGAGCAGTGGGCCTGTGAGAGAGTGTTACGTTTAGGGACACGTTGCTCATTGAAATGTTGTGTGTGGCTCAGATTTAAGCAGAAGTTATGTGATGTGAGATTATGAGAAGAGAACTTACTTGAACTTTGGCTTCTCCTCTGATGGTTAAGAGATGAAGAGGGGACAAGTACACGTCAGAAACAAAGCAGAAGATTCAGATTCTCTTAGACATTACCTGGTTTAAACTGTATGTTTGGGCTCTGTGCGACAAATTAGGCTAAAATGAGAATAAAAACCACGTCCCTGCTTATCGCTTCTTAAGTTTGGGTGATATAGGAAGCCTCACAGAACCAAACAGCAGTAAATCATCACGTCATCGAGTACGTATGTAACAGTTGTCTTTTCCGTTTGTCTAAATTGTGTCTAGAAGTGTGATTCCAGGTACCGTACGAATAAACGTGTCACTCTCCTTTTGGCTTGACCCCAAAAATAATTTTACACAAGCAGAAGTCAAAAAGCCATTTCCCTGTTTCTGTCTTTTCCTTTGAACCCAGATTGTGGCGGCTCCGTGCCATGCAGGCGACGAGTGGCAGAGCAAGAGCGTAAAGGTAGCACATGTTAGCATTTCATATTCTTTCACCCTTCGTCCCCACAAGCAGTTTGAATATGTCTCTTCACTGACATAGTTATTTCATTTTATTTTTTGAAACCAATTGGACAACGCTCCTGGTTTTTATGGAGAACATTTCGACAGACATTTTTCCCAAAGTGCACATGTCGGACCTGCATAGTGACAGATTTCATTTTAAAATCAACATACCTTCCTCTTCAAGGCCCTCTGCATGCAGCAAGCATCCAAAACAAGAGCAGAATAGACAAGAGCGTTAGCAAGGAGCAGCAAAGTGTACGTCTAAACAGCTGCACCCAGTTACTGTGACAGAGGCTACAGTCAGTTCTCAAATAACGCCCGTGTCTCAAATATTACCAGCTGGCCTGAATATGAAACATAAAGACAGATGTGATCATTTCAGATTAATGATCACGTATCAGTTTAAATAAAATGCTCGGCCACTATTCGAGAATTTTACAATTACACAGTTGCAGAAAATTTTGGTTTGCTGAAGCCACAACAAAATCTGATCCTTCAGCAGGTGGATAGTCGATAAAAGCCGTACAAAAGCCTGCTGGGTAAAGGTGTGGGTTGTAGAATTAACACACACAGAAGGTAGTGAAGCTCCTACATATGAATTTACAGCAGTCACATTGTTATAACAGTATGTGTCTCATCCTGCTGCTAATATGAGGTTTTTATGTGAAGGAACTTTAAGCCTCACTTTGTATTGTGATCTCTTCATAGATGGACTTTAAAGCTTCTAACATATGTGTTTAAATGTGTGACATGAGAATAAAATGTGAACGTTGTAACGTAAAGATTAAGAAAAACTAATTAGATGACAGTGTTAATAGATGAAATGATGTTTAGTGGAATTTAGATTAAGGTCCTGGGTCTAAACTTAATCCTAATATTGTATTTTTTTGACATAAAGCTCCTGAATGCAGCAGCAGCGTGAAGCGTCCATCAGGACATTATTGAGAAGACGCCACCATCGTGTTCCTTTTCTTTCTTACTATATAACGTGTATTTAACCTGATCACTGTCGAATATCAAGCTAGTCAGTAGAATAGAAACACTAATATACTACAGTACTACTATAGTACATGAGGCACAGTGAAAGGTTACGCTGGATAATCAGCTACTGTTTGAATTCCAGATTTTCTGTTATAGCAAATGGTTCTTAAAAGGTTTCGGTTTGTGATACTGCATGTGGATACTGGACGGTGCTGAAACTGATGTTAACACTGGACAGATGTGTTTGTTACTGTTCTACACTCTGTTCCTCAAAATGAACAAAAACAATAATAGTTCAAGAATGAATGAACACGTGTATGTAAAAATAGAACATTAACAACTATCAACCATCTTACTGTAAAAGCTTTTTACGGTGAGATCATCTCACTAAGGCTTTAGATTTATGTCAAATGTCATCACATCTCCACGTATGCCCGAGTGCTGCATAACCAGGCTGTTTCTGACTCAGAGGTGAAGGGAAGGTAGCGTTAGCGTTAGCAGACACGGTGAACATGGATCAGGATTAGTGGGGTCTGTCTGGCTGCCTAGAACCGCTGGAGCGCGCCTGCTGCCTGGGAAAGGATGAGAGAATACCCCCTTCCCCCGTCCATGCCACATACCTTCAAGCTCAGGCTCAGGCTCAGGCTCAGGCTCTGGTTCTGGTTCTACCACTGGTTCTGGTTCTGGTTCTGGCTCTGGCTCTGGCTCAGGGGCCGCCTCAGGGGCCACCTCTACTTGCTCTACTACCTCCTCTTCTACAGCTACTCGACATGCAGTAGGTCACCGGGGGGGAGGAAGGGTGGTGAGAGAGTTAGAAGAAAAGAGGTGGAGGTGGTGAGTAAATGAAAGTGGGAGATGTGACGGCAGTCTGGCGAGACTGCCACTGGATGCTGCTAAAGCAGGCAAAACAGCAAGCGGTTACAGGAGGCAAAAGGTCAGTCAGTGGTGGAACAGACGTGGTGGCGTCCTGGGGATTCCCGCCCTGCAGCTACGGGAGAAAGACGCTGACCTGCGCTGAGTGTTTGCATTCATGTCAAATTAGTTTTAACCAGCATGCCACAGAAAGTACGTGGGAAGGTAAGAGCACACACGTGTCATCAAATTAGTATCAATGACGTGAGACTTATCGTCCGCAGTCTGCAGGCTGTGTCTTACCATCGTATTCTTGACGTTTCGCCCGAGAAAGAGAGGAGCAGAAGAACATTATGAAAGATCCCGTTTGTACCCATTTTTGACAGAACGTAAAGAAGCAAAACGTGGGTACACTGGGGATCTGTGCTAAGCGTACACATTGCAGTCCTCCTGGGCCGATCAGTGCAGCACACCGGACTTTGAAGCAGAAGTCGCTGTTGGTGTCACCTGAGTGTGTGATCAGCTCAGGAGGAGGCTCAGTTGCAGATGGACATGCAGAGCTGCAGCGCACGTTGCTAACAGGGCAGCGCCGCTTTGTGCAGCTTGGATTGTATACACCTGAATTTCACAGCTTATTCGACGCTGTCCTGTTGTCAACATGTTGTCAGTGTCTGCAACCATGCTACAGCAGTAAGAGGACTTATGGGCAGATTAACTTAAGGTAGAGAGCCGTATTGCACAACTTGAATCTGAAGGAGTCAAGCCAAACCTGCAAATATATGAATTTGTCCAGTGCAAATAACTCTCTACAGAGGATGGAAAGTCCGTTAGACAGTATTCAGAAATAGTACTAGGATGTAACATGGAACTAGTTCATTTTTAAACTTGAGGAGTGGTGCTACTTACCCTCGACCCCACTGCAAGACAGAAAGGAAAGAAACTGTGATTGTGAATCTGAGCCAGTCACATAAATTTAGCGTAAAAGTTCATGCTAGTAAAAAGTTTGACTAACTGAGCTTCCAACCACACATATCAGTCGAATTAATCATTGAATTGACTTACACATCCTCTGTGTCAGACATGGTGAGAGTGGACTTTGCAACCTGAAGGCAAGAGAGAGAGAGAACCTTAAAGTCTGGGTGAACGGAGCAACTGAGCGGCCTACTGTATTTATAGCACGGGATTAAGTTGCAGATGTCTTAAATATCTTCAAGCGACCCCACCCTGACCAAACCCGTCCAACTGGCTCACACATATAAAAAAATAATCTTTGAACATTAGATTAATTTAAGAACATCTTGGTACCTGCGAGTAACTCATATAGATATCAGATTTGAATCATTGCCAAAGTAAATTAGATCCATACATCTTTACTTTATAATTAGTGTTAGGACTGAAATTCAAGCCTCAGGCCTGAATCAGCTTCTATGATGACACGTGAGACGGAAGCCAAACATAGAATAATGCCATTGGTCCGTTTTCAGATGCTCAGAGATGAGATGAGAAAAAAAAATAAGCTAAAACCTTCAGGGGTCGCGGTAAAGGTCGACCTCCTGCTCTCTCCCATCACTTTTTGTCCTTAGCTTCTGTCCAGTGCACATCTAAAATCATTCCCCTGCTGGAATTCTGTTGTGAAATTCAAGACTGGATGCAGCGTTTGATCAAAGGCTTTTCATGACACGACGACCTTATTGCTAATTAAATCAATCAGGTTTTACATGAGTTGCCTGTTAGCCTCATCGGTGTGAGGCCACCTTGAAGGCATCACGACATCACAACTATTTCCAACAGACAGCTGCACAGGTCCCGGATCCAGTTTCAGTGGACTCAAACTTAAAGATTGGGTTCCTTCGCTTGGACCACTACCCATAATTCCACCTTCATTTCCTTATGTGGCGGTCTCTGCCTCACATGGTTCCTTCAATCATCTTCCCGAGACTCCCTGCTGCTGACAGGGACCACTTCTCTCAGGAATTAAAATTAACCCCGACAGGAGCTGTGAAAGGTCGAAAGTGGAGTTTCCTTTTATTTCTTATTTAAATCTTGATTAATTAAGATTCAAAAACAGCTTTTGCTCCATTTGTTCAGGAAACACACATTTAGACGATTCCTTTACATCCTACATCGCTTCTTGGTGCCTGTTCAGGACGTTTGTGCACTTTAATGGACGCACATTTACAGCGTCACATACTGACATCAACAACAAATCAACCTGCATCAAACCAAATCATGGTCATTGACTTCAAACATCAGAAATACCACGATTCACTGCTGCTGTTCGGATCTTGCATAACTCATTAGTGTCAAGTTCCATCTGCCGCAGCAAGCAAAGCTGCTTCAGAGGCTTTAAGCCGTCTGTAAATCCCTCAGGTATGACCCGGCTGGGCCACTGGACTCGGACCAAACAGGCACCAAAACAACAAACAGCTGCACCTCCTGTAGAACGACCTGCTTCTCAGACAACTAGAAGCTTCATATTTTAGTCTTAGTCCTTAATCCTACTCGTTTACGAGCTAATCCGAGGTCCTGGTTCGTTTGTGGAAGATGAGGATCACAACAAGGTCTCAAGAAACACACTGCTGCTATTCAGCTTCTCAGGGACACCTCAACACACACGACCATCTCAGCCCCAAAGACATCTCACTCACGAGGAGCTCTGTTCCCTCTGTGATCTGTTCCCAGCTCACCCCTGACCTCAGCCGGAGCCTCTGCTAGTCGTGTCTGTGATTTCAACACATGTGGACTCAGCTGCCCTCGGTTTGGGCGACATTTGGGGACATTGCACTTGAGCTTCCCGTCCTCTCTGCCACTCACACTCACATTCTCTCTCCTCCTCCTTACCTCAGAAAAGCTGAAAGAAGCGAGCTCCCTGCTGGCCAAGACAGGCTGTAAGGTTCTGCAAACTTGCCGCGCTGATTAAGTCCTTCTGTTATAGTGACACTCGATCCACTTGGCCTCCCCATTGGCCAAGGAGCCGGCCCGGAGGCGAGGCCGGGCCTGTAGCGGGGCAGGGTCGGCGTCTTCCGCCTCCTCCCTCCCCTTGGTGGCACTCAATAAGGAGATGGAAGGATCTCATGCTAAGGAAGGAGGTTCAAGTTTGGAGAAGGGGGCAGCCAAGACGCCCTCAGGTTGCTATTCTGGGGCAGCTGCATTAGGCAAGCAAATTTCATGTGAGGAGCGGTGAACGTCAGGGAGGAGAGGCAGGTGGCGTGTCTGATCCTCCTACATATGTCTGGGAGACATCAGCATAATGCACAGTCTATCAAAGGTGTTCGCTGAACATCTTTGGGACATTTGAACGTGTTTCCTTTGACTCTCTGATTCAGCCAGAAACATCATAAAAGACGCCTCCCCCAAACATCACTGGATATAGCTCGGACACTCTTACTCCATGCACACCCTAAAAATATGCACAAATATCAGATGACATCTGAGAACTGAGAGGATTGGCTCAGGCTGTCAGTCTGTAGTTTAGGTTAAAATAGGTTTGAACTGTTAAATCAAAGTTCTGATCAAACTAACTGTGTGGGGTAAAAATGTGAAGTGATCTGCAACTTTTAGTTACGTAACACGTGACTTCTGTGGTATTTCACAGATCTGTTACCTGTCTCACAGAAATCCTCTGCAGGATCATGTTGATCTGCTAATTACAACGTTAAGTTCAGCTGCAAGTTTGAACAAGCTGCATCTTAAACATCTAACTCTGCTTCATTTATTGACTGGATCTGCGGATCTGTCTCGGCTCACTCGGTCTCAGGGGTCCCGAGTGAGCATATGATTTCCCTCCAGGGGGCGCTACAACGACAGGTTTGAGAACAGAGGCTCTTGGTCCATTCAAACGTTATGGTGTCCCATTTTTCCACGTCACAGAAACACGAATAGACGAACCTCAGGCCATGAACCTGCTTTTTGACTCGATTTTCAGTTGAACTGACATGTGGACGCTGTGAGTCACAGAATGTCTGTTTCACTGTTTTAACTAGTTAAATCAACAATATCTACAAGTAATTCCCTGGAAGAAAACTACAGCATTCTCAAGGAACCCAGAGAATTTACCCAAAATACCTTCAAGTATTATGATGATTTATTATAGGGTCATAACAGACCCTAAAAGACTCACAACCCATTTAACGAGGGTTAAAAGCAGCCATTAAAACACATGTGACACTTCATTCAACCAATCAATGACCCCAACAATCCTCTCGCATTTATCTGGAATGAAGTCTGCAGCTCCTGGGGGCTCTTCTGAAACACACAAAAACCCCACAAGGACTCCACAGAGCATCTAAAGGGTTTGTCCCCATCTCATGTGGATCAATAAAGAGTTTTCATATATAGGATCAGTAGGAAACCTTACGTAGAGCCTAAGGAACCAATGACCACACAAACCCACATAACTATGACCTGGAACCGCAAGCTAAAATCCCCACATACTCATGGAATCCCCTCAAGGAGATCTGAAATGCCATACCCCCCTGTAGCACCTCCTCAGTAACCCCTGTAATCCTTTGACACCTTCCCAAGATTCCTCAGAAACAACTTTGGGGGATGCCAAAGTTTAAATAGAGATAACGACTCAGATTTGAGTCCATCAGAAACACTTAGATCAACTCAAGGACCAGCTGACTGTTGGAGATTCAGAGTTTCATGGCTGGAAATGGTTCACACCATAAAGAGTATGAGTACAGTGAAATTAGCAGCGCAGCTAGCAGCTAACTGTTTTCATGGTACATTTGGAAGTGGTGACCAAAGGGGGTCAGGTAGCCTCCCTGCTCCCCCCAAGGGGGGGATGGGTCAAATGCACAAGACAAATTTCGTTGTAACAACAATGTCATCAATGACAATAAATGGATTCTTCTTCTAACCCTAGTGCAACAACAACACCTGGTTCACTAAAACACTGCACAGACCATGTTTGAAGCTAACAAACACTTCTTACCAGTAAACATAGAAATACATGTTACACATTCATCATTTACGAGGGAACACAAAGAGTAAAACTACTGATGTTTCTGTGTGTCTGTATGTAGAGTGAAACGGGCTGGAGGACAGATACAAGCATTGTCCAAATATAAATATATTTAAATCATTATATAAGAAAATGGTATTAATGTATTTAAAAATGGGGCTTAATGACATTAACTAATATTATTTTTGTGAACTATAATATTGTCATTAGTAATAACGTAATTATTGCCATTATTATAATAATTTTAATATAAATAATGTCATATTTTAATGATATATTTAGAATGTATTGATATATGTTATTATTAGTAATAATATATTTATTACAATATTTATTGGACGTATTGCAGATATTGGTCCTGAGATGGTTTATTTGTCATATATCTTTAATATGTTTATTGTTTTTAAAATGATTGTCTTATGTTTAAATACATTTTAAATCATTCCAGTGAAACAACCTTAGGAATGATAGGAACCCTATCAAACTCCTGCTGCTCATACTGTCACCAGAATCATCTCTACGAGGGACACTTTGACTCAAAGACGTCTTCAACAAGTCATGGAGGATTTACAAAGCGTTTCCACCATCTAACAAGCAGTTCAGGAATGTTCATGATCCTTAGAAGACAATGATGGACCTCTTATCACCACTGAGAACTCGTGTACTCTGCCAACCCTAAAACGCTGGTGTCTGGAACCCGCCCAGAACCACCTAATCTCATCAATCTCTGAGTATTTCTGCAGAATTCAAGTCATGTAAAACGAAACCCTTTGTCATTCTCCTGAACATACTGTGAAGTCCTCAGCCAGATTCCTCTGGACCTTAAAGGTCCACTGGGTGGTCCTCAGACCCCACTTTTAGAGCCCTGAGGTCCTGTGGCCTGTCCATGCTGTGCCTTCTTCTCACTCTGCTATAATAACGACACTTCTGCCACTGTGAGCAGCTCACCGGACTCGGGATTTATTTTTGGACTGCCATGGCGTCTGTTCCTTGCATTTGCAGGAAGGGGGGTTGAGTTGGGCTCAACATGAACCTGCCGCTCTGACACTCCAGGCTGGGACAAGCAGGCAGCAGCCAGCCGGCCGCCCCCGAGCAGCAGTCGCACAGGTAAACATACCATGATTACACCTTTTATTCCTCAGACAGGACAAGGGAAACTGTTAGCAGGGTTTGTGAGGCAGCTTATATTAAATGCACCCCCCCCCCTCTGAAACCAGAGGTCTGCTGTGTTAGGGGAGCTCAGTGTTGTTTTCTCATCCTCAGTGCAACATTAAAGCACCAGCAGGGTCGAGCTAAGTGGTTGGTTGTCCTGGCTGCAAACAGGCACGAGTCACTGACGATCACACTTCAGTTTGTGGGGAATAAAAGTTTGATATGTGACATTGTTTGTTCCCGTTCTGTCATAGGGGAACCCGCATGGAGTGCGTCATCATCAAGTTTTTACCTGGTAAGTTGGTCCTTCTCTGTTTTAACTCACCGTTTGCTGTGTTTGCGTGAAGCTTCATAACTTCACCAGGGCTAAACGACCAAATGAAATTTGGGTTGGATTCGTTTACTTGTAGAGACCATTGTGGAGCAGTGGGTTTGGGTTACACAGCTATTATTACCCTTTCCTCTTTTGAACCCTCATTCCGATGGCGCTCCAAATACTAAACCTACCAGAGCCTTAAAAGGAGGAGTGGGCTCTCATGTGTCAGGCAGGGGGGGGCGTTAAAACACAACTAGCTCTGGCCTACATTTCACCGAGGTGACACACACAGTAGTAAAGGGAGAATATGATATTAAACAGTTGTTTGCATGATGTCAGATATGTATTTGCAGCAGAAACCTTCTGGATCAGACGTAACTGCTTATTTGAATTGAGACCGACGTTACAGAAAAATCCCAAAACAAAGAAACTAACTCCACTAAATTTCTCTGAGCTCATGTTAAATTCTTGTCCTCTCATGTTGGAGCATTGACATTTCTGAGGACCTATCCGGTGTTGCTGGGGCGGTGACGTCACAGAGTCAGCAGATAGACTGTATCTACACATCTATATGCGTGTGTGTTTATGAGAGAAGAGACCTGAGAGAATCCTGACGTGGGAAAGCTGCAGCCAAACAAAACTCTGTTTCCGTCCAGGGAAGGTGCAGCTTTCCTCCTTTAGATATTCATTTTAAAACAATAGCACTCCGTGATGTAATAACCATGGACCTTAAGATTAAAGATTCAAAGAATTTATTATAATGTAAAGTCAAGAAGGCAGTTTCCCTGTACAATGAAAATCTTCTTTGCTGTCCCCAGTATAGATAAATATACCAAATAAGCAGCAACATAACTATAACAGAATGGAAATATAAATGTATAAGGTGCAGGTAAGTGTGTGCATTACGAGTTCTTCTGATGTTTACGGTCATTGCTCTGCTGTTCATCACCCAGCGTCTGCTGACCGACAACAATTTATTTCTTCTTCTCCTATGATGATCTGCACCGTAGTACTTTGATTAACTGTTTTCAAGGATATTGAGGAAGCCTGTCAAAAAGCCACGAGTCTTAAAAAAGGGAAGCAGGTGATTGGCTGACCTCCTCTCTGCCTTTAAACTAAAATTAGATTCGTAGCGGAAACATCATCCGGGAAGAGTTCAGCTCATTTCTGCTGGGTTTTTTCAGCTTTTAGACCTGATATGTGGATTTTTTTATTATTACTAATCGCACAACACACATGATTTTGTCATCTTCTGTGTATGCAGTTTAGTGTCTTTTCATACATGACTCCTTGCCAACACAAAATGTAGGTAAGGGTCTTTCACAGACTATTTATGTATTAACACTGTATTAAGAGCTCAGACTAGTTATAATTATTTTTCTGGATATGAGTCACCATTGTTACATTAATACATTTGGGGAGAATCCTGTTCAGGAACAAAAACAACTTGGTTAGGTTTAGGACGATGTTATAAATGACATGACTACTGGTCGTGTTGGAATTAGGTCTGCAGCATTTATAATTTAACAGTTCAAACAAACTGAAGCCAAATACAATAGAAACTTATTTTAATTTATTTAAGAAGTGGTTATAATCACAAAGAAGCAGAAATCATATTATTTCAATACTAAACATGAAAAAAATGTGCAGTAGTACAGAGACAGAGCTGAAAGCAGCAGTGAGTTAAACCGAGACATCAGGAGTCTGCATGATAATGGTTTGTTTTTGTGATGTGAACCTCCATTTCTGGTACAACTGCTCCAACTGAGACAGTCGTCAGCATGATCTGGACGGTTTCAGATTGTTCTTTAGCCATAGTGTAAGTGCAGGACAGAAAACAGTGTAATCAACTAATTGTACATGATTGAAAAATGTAAACGTTTTCTATATAAAAAGACATTCAAATTTAAAAAGGGAACACGAGAAGGTCAGATATGTACATCATAAAAAACTGAGTGTCAGAAAATACAAAACCAAAGAGGAAATATAGTTCAAACTGTTGATCAGATCTTTTGGATTTGAGCTGCTTAGTTTGCATTGGATTCACTAGGTATAAATGATATACTGAGTTTGTCAGATGTTGATGGAGGCTGCTGGAAGAGACGGAATCAGCTCAGTAATCACTGTGATATAAACCTGCAAAAAAGAAAAGATAAACTTGAACTTTTTACATCTGATCATCAGCGAACAAGTACAAAATGTGTCTGTCATAAAAAGAGAAGAATTGGATTCAGCAGTCAGTACAATAATTTAGAAATTTAGCTTTAGGTTCATTAAAAAAGTAAATATTTCCTGTCAAAACTAAATGTTGGACACATCTGTTGCTTGGATTTTACATTGGACAAACACTTTAATCAAAGCTCATTACAAATCTCTCCCTTTGTTTCCCTCTTCAGGGTGCTGAAGCACTCATGGCTGTCACCTACAGTACTGCTTCCCAGCTGGGCCTGCTTTCCCAGCAGTACCCTCCGCCCCTGCTGCCCAAGCCCGGAAAAGACAATGTTCGGCTTCAAAAGCTCCTTAAGAGAACTGCCAAGAAAAAGGCCTCCACCCAGGCCTCGCAGTCCGCTGCACCTTTCCGTTCCAGCCTTTCCCCTGTGAATGAAGCAAGTCCCGACCTTGAACACAGTGACCATTCTACCCCTCCTCAAACTCCAGAGGGGGGATTCAGTCTCTACAGTGGCCAGCAGCCTCCCCGGTACACCATCAGGCCGCTGTATCAACACGTGGCGTCCCCTTACCCACAGCGTGCAGCTTACAGCAGAGGAGCTAGGTTTTCACCCCAGACAGTGGCAACGCCATCGTACTTTTACTCACAGCATGTCACCGCAGTTTCCTCCTATTCTGCAGCGACCGAGCTCTCTGGAGTTTTACCAGCTGAGGGGCCAGTGGCCCAGCTAGGGGTCCCAAAAATATCTCTGACCACCTCTCCTGTGCCTGACACGACAGTGCCATCTGCTGTGAAAAAGCCAGCTTTTAGCACATTTGCTGAAAATCATGCTGGTCTAGGACATGCAACAGCTCTAGCAACCTCACAGTGCATAAGTCCAGGTCCAACTCCATATTCAAGAGCAGGTGGACAAACGGTAACTCGACCTCTCATTGTTTTGACCCAACTGGTCAAACCCAAAAGTCCACGTCCAACATTCAAAGCAACTGAACCCTCAAGGTCCCCTAAACCAATGTTTGATGTACCTCAAATTAGGATGTACACAGCTACTACATCATACTATGAGCTATCCAGGACTCCACCTGTGTACAACACATCTGGATTAACATCTGTTGGCATCAGCATACCTCAAAGTAATATACCAACAGAATCTGAACAAGATTCGGGTCCACGAACCGAAGTCAAGAGAGCGACGCCAACACTTGAAATCAAGAGAACAACACCTGAAGTCAAGAGAGCGACCCCAACACTTGAAATCAAGAGAACAACACCTGAAGTCAAGAGAGCAACACCAACACCTGAAGTCAAAAGAGCAACGCCAACACCTGAAGTCAAGAGAGCGACCCCAACACTTGAAATCAAGAGAACAACACCTGAAGTCAAGAGAGCGACGCCAACACCTGAAGTCAAAAGAGCAACCCCAACACTTGAAATCAAGAGAACACCTGAAGTCAAGCGAGCGACGCCAACACCTGAAATAAAGACAGCAACCCCAATACCAGAAGTCAAGAGAACAACCCCAACACCTGAAATTAATGTTAAAACGCCAACTTTTGAACTCCAAGCATCAAGAACTTCAGTGGGACGGCCTAAAACCCCAGCGTATCATGTAACCCGGGCTACAACACCTGTCTTTGAAATTTCCAAAGCAAATCCTCTCTTGTTTGCAGTTTCACCAATCACTGTAGAGCCACCATGGTCAAAAACTAAACCTGAAACAATACCTAATGGGGATATTCAATCAGATTTGACACCTACAGCAAAAACAACCAACCAAAGTATGACAAAGGCCAAGTCAGAGCCTGATCTAACAAGAGAGAAGAACCAAGTGGCTGCAGCTAAAAGGCCTAAAACTCCTACACTAGAGCCAACAACGCCAGCAGTGACTTCCTCTGGTTATCAGAGATCCATGACTCCAACATACGAGGCAACTCGGCTTATGACCACATCACCTGGGTATAAAAGACCAAAGACACCCACTGGTGTGTCACCTGTAGCATTTCAGAGGCCTAAAACCCCAACTCAAGTGGCTTCTATGTCAAAGTCTGCCTATCGTGGACTGACACCAGCTGAATATGCTGCTTATGGTGGAATCAAAACTTACACTCCGGCATTTGGTATCTCAAGTTTAAATAAACAAGAGGAGGTTCAAGGTACAAACAAGGAATCAGTTGAATGTAAAACACTGATTCAAGAAACATCTGTGAAAGAACCTTCTGCAGCCGAGGTGTCTAAAATTAAGCAAACCACCAATGATGAGAAAAATGAAAAGGCTTCCACCATCCCTGTTATTATTGTGTCACAAGCATCTGACACCTCAGGAGAAACGCTAACACAAGAGATAAGCATGGCACCCATTCAGGCTGCAGCAAAACAAGAAAAAAACCTTATTGAAGAAACAGCAATGGAAACCGTTCGAGAAGTCGCCCAGCTAAAGACACAAACTAATGAAGTCAAACATACTCCACCTGATGGTCCTGACCAGGATCCTCTGAAAGCAGTAAGGAAACTTTTAGGCAAAGATAAAGCTCAGGCTCTGAAGCACAAGTCTTTAACGGAGGCTAAAGCCGATGACTCAAAGCCGAGTGCTGTAGTTCCTGCTCTGCCTATTAAGGCACCTGTTGTTGAACCAACATTGGGTGAAGAGGAAGGCAAAGATGCACCTCAGAATAAGGAAGGCAACGAGTCACTCCCAGCGGCCGAGACCCTTCTGAAAGTCATGCAAAAACCAAGGGGAATGAAAACCAGTGGTTGGTCGCGACTGAAAAAGCACATGGTGGTGGAGCAGGAGGAGCCCAAATTTCCAGGTTCTGAGATAAATTTGGCGAAAAAAGCTACGGGGCAAGACGAGATCAAGGCGGAAAAGGCTGATGAGAATGTGGACGACAAGCCCAACGTTCAGGACAAGAGCCAAACCAAAGACACTGACAAGGCATCAAAGATGTGGAATGCTGTCCTCTTCCAAATGTTCTCCACTAAAGAGAACATCATGCATCAGATTGAGTTAAACAAAAGTGAGGAGCAGAAAATTGAGACGAAGGATGAGGGGCAGGAGATACCTTCGTTTGCACACCGGCTGCCGGTGCTGCTTTTCAGTCCAAAGTTTGATGCTAAAAAGCTCAAGGAAGCGGCGTCAAGGCCGGTGACAAAGATTTCAACTGTGTTTGAAATGGGTCTGATTGGGCGGAAAGGTAAAGAAGAGGAACAAAAAGACTTTAATCGAACAGCGAGAGGGTTCACTTCTAGTTAAGCTAGTGTGAAGAAGAAAAAAGGTTGTGATATATGTTTAATGTACAGGTGCAGAAAACGTAGCAACAGAACTAATGTACAGGTCTTAGTCTGTGTGAAGAATGACGTTTGTGGCAGTGTTGTAGAAAACTCAGACAGAACTTTATACTTGACAAATGCTTTGTGTTGCACTTATGTGACTGGTTGTCTGGATTTTGTATGTTTGCATTTGTGTATTAGTGAAAAAGGAAAGAGCTGCGTTTGTCTTAAAATCACTCACACATCAAATTAAAACGTTTATGTTTTAAGTAATTTTAGAGTTTCTCTTTTGTTCCTTTCATCACATTTAGTTTGAAAATTATTTATTATTACTAAAAATGTGTCATCTTACAATCATCCTAAGATCAATTTGCCTTAAAACCCTGGGTTTTTTCTTTTTTGGTATCGGTCAGTCACCTACGTCCCCTCGGGTTATGACCTTGAACGTGACAGTTATGTGACATTTAGATAATTATTTTAGGCTGTAGATTGTTTTGTTAATGGACAATCTTAAAGTGTAAGAGAAATCATTTAAATATTATTCATTATTCCTTTGAAAAGTCTGATTGAACGTAACAACTCTGACTGAACTCATTTTCATCTTACCACACTTTCCGTTTGAGAATTCTTCTCCGTTCTCGTCATCCACAGGGATTTTCTCATATTTTCCGTGACCAGTGACGACAAATTTGTACTTTTTACCTGCTGCTGATCCCTGAGGAGAAAAAAACACAGCGTTCAGGTTGTTAAGTACAGCATTAGGTACAATCAGATTTCTGGGACACTGTTTTGACTTTGGGTGGAGGAGGCTCAGGTTGGATTAAGACGTGTCTCCAACAGGCTGGCAGCAGAGTGTCGCAGCCTTTGTTTCAGAACCATTACGCCCCTACTTCTCAAGTATCGACTAATCACACAGACAAACCTTAAACCAAACACTAAAGTAGAGTTTAAGACTGGCGGGTGATTTGAATTTCCACATGTGAGCTCTCACCTTGGCTCTTTGTGTACCTGACGGGTCTCCGATGATCTCCCACATGTTCTTTTTCTGCATCACGTCTCCGGGCTTCACATCCTGACAAACCAACGAGCAGTTAATAGAAACAGTCTGGGATCCAGCAGCAGGTTATTAGGTTCTGATAACGTGACTAACACAGTCTAAGCCAAGGATCCCGCACATCAAACTAAACCGGTAACTCTCAGCTGTCCTGAATTATACAGAGAGTTTTTGTTATCGTGAGGCTTTTAACACCAACTAACCTCTCAGACATGTTCTATCCTGAGAGAACAGAGAAATCACTTTAGCTTTGAGTTAAGGACGAAGCTGTTCTGAGGAAACACTTCAGAATATGAAGCTCTTTGATTAGAGAATAACGTCCCACAGACGAAGACGAAACAACTCAGCTGGGACTTACTGCTGCTCTGCAGAGAGACTGTCTGCTGCCGTCAGCAGGACCCTTCACCCACTGCGTGATCAGGTTGGCTACACCCACCTTCAGACCCTCAGCGTCCTGGTTCAGAGAAAACAGTCAAAAATGAGACCATCTGATTTTGTGTAGAGATTTGGGGCAAACAAAAGTGTAACATGTTTTTTTTTAAATCATAAAACTAAAACATTTTATCCAGATGTGTGACCTGCAAATGATGCTGGTTTATTTGAGTGAAGCTAAGTTCAGGGAGCTACAGTGAACCGTAAAGCGCTTTAATCTGCTTCAGGCTAATTTCTATTCACCTGAACTACAGGAAATAAAATAAAGAAATTTGTGACACATTCTAGTTACTGCATCGATGTCATTATTTTTTTGGCAGCATGAAGTTTGATCCATAAAGATGCCATAAAAACCTGGACTTTCTCAGTCAGTGCGTCTGTTTGTTCGCATCAGCAGACTCGTTTAAAACCTGAGCTCAGATCTCAAATTTACTTCAGCAGAAATGATTTTCTCTTCATTTGTTTCGTCTTTCATGTTATCATAAAACATCGTGGATCTTCTCGTAGCAGCAGGAATGACCAATGTCTTCTCACCTTGCATGCCGCTGGCTTAGCAGGACTCTGGTTCCAGGCTTCGCCGGCCTCAAACAAGTTCTTTTTGAAGGAGACGACCTCGGGCGAGCTGGGCAGGTCAGGCAGCGATGCCTTCACTGACCGGGCTTCCTGAGAGTTCTGCACAGTGACAAGTCCATGTTAGTTTCGTTATTTCTGTTGGTAACGTAGTTTTGTTATATCTTAACTTTGTCTTGTGCTCTGTGCTGTGTGCATGTGGCATGGGCCACTGTAGTTATGCTGTCTTCACCTGATACTTTCTGTTTTTATTTGTTTGATTTAAATGCTTTCATTTAACTAGTGACACCTCTGGACTTCCACACTTTCAAAATAAAGTGTACCAACTGATTGATGTCATGAGATAATTAAGCAGAACATTAAAACACATTTTTGCACCTTCTGTTTCTGTCCTACGCTGAACTTTGTGTCAAACCTGTTTCTTCATAAATCAAAACGGCTGGAGTTGAGCTCGGGTAACTGACTGTGCTGTTAATGCACCTGGGAACCGCCTGAGGTGAAGGGGGAAGTCGGGGGAAAGGAGGGTAAAAATAAAGAGCTCTAAACGCTGGGTATTCCTGTCGTTTATCTTCCGACACATGCGGAAATAAAAGCTGTGAAATCAGCCCCCAGATGCTGCAGAGAGGTCAGAGCTGCTCTCTGCCCTCGTCTGCTTCAAAACAATGAATCCAAAGATTGAGGCGAACGTCAGCGACGTCACAGGATCTTTAAATAAAGGACTAACTCAGCACATTTTAGGGAAATAAGCCTCCAGGTCACTTAGTTAAATCTAAACACTGGAAAC
The DNA here is from genome assembly GCA_032359275.1 of Microctenopoma steveboyesi. Classification (NCBI taxonomy): domain Eukaryota; kingdom Metazoa; phylum Chordata; class Actinopteri; order Anabantiformes; family Anabantidae; genus Microctenopoma; species Microctenopoma steveboyesi. Next base: position 20,048,213 of record JAUMHF010000023.1, on the reverse strand, counting down.
AGGGAAATATCCAGGCGTTTAAAATCTCCCGTTGTGATTCTACTGATTTCACTGCAAAGCTAACACCACCTTCCATACGGAGCAGGACAGCGTGTGTTTGTGACTCTAACCCAAAAAGAAGAACTGTTGTGGTTCAACAAAACCGACATGTAAACCCGGTTAGATGGAACTCAAACATTAGCACCAGGAATCTTCTTCTCCAGTCCTGGTCCTTAAGAGCCGCAGTCCAGCCAATGAGAAGCTGTAGGATCAGCTGTTGCATCCGCTGTAGGATCCGCTGTAGTGTCAGCTGTAAGATCAGCTGTAGCATTAGCATCAACTGTAGCATCAGCTGTAGGATCAGCTGTAGTGTCAGCTGTAAGATCAGCTGTAGCATTAGCATCAACTGTAGCATCAGCTGTAGGATTAGCATCATATGTAGGATCAGCTGTAGGATTAGGATCAGCTGTAGCATCAGCTGTAGCATAAGCTGTAGGATTAGCATCAGCTGTAGGATCAGCTGTAGGATCAGCTGTAGCATAAGCTGTAGGATTAGCATCAGCTGTAGGATCAGCTGTAGTGTCAGCTGTAGGATCAGCTGTAGCATTAGCATCAACTGTAGCATCAGCTGTAGGATAAGCATCAG